>CM056553.1:320000-440000 GCA_029721515.1 Synanceia verrucosa
ACACACAACACCAGCCCCTTTGTAAAAGTCCCTGACAGAAAATAACTTACTGTTATTCCAGAGTTAATCATGATGCTGAATTACTGCTTCGATCCTGGATCCATGTTTAAATCTGATCACTTCGTGATCAGCTTCATGTTTTCAATCTTAAATCCTGATAAGACAGAAATGACTTAATCCTACAGATTAGCTGCCTCCTCATGGTTTCCACCCACATTTGTGGCCTCAGGCTGCCGTTAGAGAGCTGCTGGACTTTATTTCTGTTTTCACAACAGCAACACAAAAACTCTCCTGCTGCCTCCCCACAATAGCTAATTAGAGCTCTCAGTTCAGGTGAGAGGGTTGAAGTAGCATCAGGTCACATGGTCACACCCAGGTGGGTCAGCGAAGCAAGAGGTTGGTCTGGTTTGACTAGACAGTTTGATGTTTGTTAATTAAGTGACTGTTCAATCAGTGGAGGTTTAAATTCCTCTGGACATGTACTGCTTTGTGACAGAATTTTCACCATTTTTATAAACCAAACAATCAATAGATCAATAAATTAATAAATGTTGTTTCCCAGCTGTGGTGAGAAACAAACCAGTCATTCAGAGCATCAACCGTCACTAAAGCAAAGTCCAGATTTAATTCCCATGTAGAAGGAAATCAGTCAGTCCATCAGTCCACTTCACTGAACTGAAGAACCCTGTTCATCATCAAAACTGCCTGAAGTTTCCAAATCAATCAAATAAAAGTGGCCCAATAACATATCTGACTGGGTCCATTTGACCCTTTACATTAACTGTTAACAAACACAATAGTAGATTCAATCTGTGTCTGTTTTCATGGACGACAGCAGAAATACTGATAACATAAAAAGAAGAAATGAACAATAGAGGCACGTTCTGACAGACTGGACTGTGCCTTTAACACTTGTGTCTTTTATTTTGTAATGTTATTTTGGAGGTGAACAGACGCTGAATGGAGGAAATAAACTTATCTGCCTGTCCAGACAGCACCGAGGGAAAGTGGGATTATTTCTGTCTGTGTTTAGGTGAACCTTTTCCTCCACAGGTCACACATGGACTTTAAGGCCTTTTGTCCCTTTTGTTTTTCTCTTTGTTAATATGTCAAATATGGAGTGTCTCTCCACACCGACATGATTCACTGTTTCATCATTTGTTTGAATGCTCAGCCTCGTTGAGACCTTTGCCTCCCAATTAAGAGATTTCCTACGACTCAAATATTTAATTTGACTAAAAGTTGCTGCACAATGTGAAACCACGTTTTTTTTTGTATTAATCAGCTGATCGATGAATGGTCTGAAGCTGTGAATCTGAAGTGAAGGTGCTGCAGATGGAGGGACAGGATCAGCTCACAGATGCTCCCACCAGCAGCACAGCGCTGGCCGAGGCCCACAGGCCTGAGCCTGCAGGCGACCAGCAGGGAGGCAGAGCCCACAATCTGGCAAAGTGTGTGTGTGTGTGTTTGTGTTGTGTGTGTGTGTCACTAAAAGGAGGGCGGTGAGGGAAGTGGGTGGAGATGGAGTCCTGAGGGAGGGTTGAGGTGTCTCCAGCAGCACTCAGAGCATTCAGGGTGAAGTTAGAAACACTTTCTGTCATGGACTTTACACCAAACCACCATGAAGGGAGAAGACCGGCTGCTGCCGACCTGCCCGAGGATTTCTGAAGTTCCTGAAGTTTGAGAGGAAGGACGGAAAAGAGACGAAGGATTCCTGGAAGAGTCGCCCAACTGGAGGTGAGTTCAGCATGAGTGCTGTTTATTATGACCAGAAGCACCACTATTTAGTATTAACATGACAAACACTATTTAGTATTAACATGACAGAGACTTTTTAGTATTAACATGACAAAGACTTTTTAGTGTTAACATGACAAAGACTTTTTAGTGTTAACATGACAAAGACTTTTTAGTGTTAACATGACAGAGACTTTTTAGTATTAACATGACAAAGACTTTTTAGTATTAACATGACAGAGACTATTTAGTGTTAACATGACAAACACTATTTAGTATTAACATGACAGAGACTTTTTAGTGTTAACATGACAAACACTATTTAGTATTAACATGACAAAGACTTTTTAGTGTTAACATGACAGAGACTTTTTAGTGTTAACATGACAAAGACTTTTTAGTGTTAACATGACAAAGACTTTTTAGTATTAACATGACAAAGACTTTTTAGTGTTAACATGACAGAGACTATTTAGTATTAACATGACAAACACTATTTAGTATTAACATGACAGAGACTTTTTAGTGTTAACATGACAGAGACTATTTAGTGTTAACATGACAAACACTATTTAGTATTAACATGACAGAGACTTTTTAGTGTTAACATGATAGAGACTTTTTAGTATTAACATGACAAAGACTTTTTAGTGTTAACATGACAAAGACTTTTTAGTGTTAACATGACAAAGACTTTTTAGTGTTAACATGACAGAGACTTTTTAGTATTAACATGACAAAGACTTTTTAGTGTTAACATGACAAACACTATTTAGTATTAACATGACAGAGACTTTTTAGTGTTAACATGACAGAGACTATTTAGTGTTAACATGACAAACACTATTTAGTATTAACATGACAGAGACTTTTTAGTGTTAACATGACAGAGACTTTTTAGTGTTAACATGACAAAGACTTTTTAGTGTTAACATGACAAAGACTTTTTAGTGTTAACATGACAGAGACTTTTTAGTATTAACATGACAAAGACTTTTTAGTGTTAACATGACAAAGACTTTTTAGTGTCAACGTGACAAAGACTTTTTAGTATTAACATGACAGAGACTATTTAGTGTTAACATGACAAACACTATTCAGTGTTAACATGATAGAGACTTTTTAGTATTAACATGACAAAGACTTTTTAGTATTAACATGACAAACACTATTCAGTGTTAACATGACAAAGACTTTTTAGTGTTAACATGACAGAGACTTTTTAGTGTTAACATGACAGAGACTTTTTAGTGTTAACATGACAGAGACTATTTAGTGTTAACATGACAAACACTATTTAGTATTAACATGACAGAGACTTTTTAGTGTTAACATGACAGAGACTTTTTAGTGTTAACATGACAGAGACTTTTTAGTGTTAACATGACAAAGACCTTTTAGTATTAACATGACAGAGACTTTTTAGTATTAACATGACAGAGACTTTTTAGTGTTAACATGACAGAGACTTTTTAGTGTTAACATGACAAAGACTTTTTAGTATTAACATGACAAACACTATTCAGTGTTAACATGACAGAGACTATTTAGTGTTAACATGACAAACACTATTTAGTATTAACATGACAGAGACTTTTTAGTGTTAACATGACAGAGACTTTTTAGTGTTAACATGACAGAGACTTTTTAGTGTTAACATGACAAAGACCTTTTAGTATTAACATGACAGAGACTTCTTAGTATTAACATGACAGAGACTTTTTAGTGTTAACATGACAGAGACTTTTTAGTGTTAACATGACAAAGACTTTTTAGTATTAACATGACAAACACTATTCAGTGTTAACATGACAGAGACTGTTTAGTGTTAACATGACAGAGACTTTTTAGTATTAACATGACAGAGACTTTTTAGTGTTAACATGACAAACACTATTCAGTGTTAACATGACAGAGACTTTTTAGTATTAACATGACAGAGACTTTTTAGTGTTAACATGACAAACACTATTCAGTGTTAACATGACAGAGACTTTTTAGTATTAACATGACAAACACTATTCAGTGTTAACATGACAGAGACTTTTTAGTATTAACATGACAAACACTATTCAGTGTTAACATGACAGAGACTTTTTAGTGTTAACATGACAGAGACTTTTTAGTGTTAACATGACAGAGACTTTTTAGTGTTAACATGACAAACACTATTCAGTGTTAACATGACAAAGACTTTTTAGTATTAACGTGACAGAGACTATTTAGTGTTAACGTGACAGAGACTTTTTAGTGTCAACGTGACAAAGACTTTTTAGTATTAACATGACAGAGACTTTTTAGTGTTAACATGACAAACACTATTCAGTGTTAACATGACAGAGACTTTTTAGTATTAACATGACAAACACTTTTTAGTATTAACATGACAAACACTATTCAGTGTTAACATGACAGAGACTTTTTAGTATTAACATGACAAACACTATTCAGTGTTAACATGACAGAGACTTTTTAGTATTAACATGACAGAGACTTTTTAGTATTAACATGACAAACACTATTCAGTGTTAACATGACAGAGACTTTTTAGTATTAACATGACAGAGACTTTTTAGTATTAACATGACAAACACTATTCAGTGTTAACATGACAGAGACTTTTTAGTATTAACATGACAAACACTATTCAGTGTTAACATGACAAAGACTTTTTAGTGTTAACATGACAAAGACTTTTTAGTGTCAACGTGACAAAGACTTTTTAGGATTAACATGACAGAGACTTTTTAGTGTTAACATGACAAAGACTTTTTAGTGTCAACGTGACAGAGACTTTTTAGTGTTAACATGACAGAGACTTTTTAGTGTTAACATGACAGAGACTTTTTAGTATTAACATGACAAAGACTTTTTAGTGTTAACATGACAAAGACTTTTTAGTGTTAACATGACAAAGACTTTTTAGTATTAACATGACAGAGACTATTTAGTGTTAACATGACAAAGACTTTTTAGTGTTAACATGACAGAGACTTTTTAGTGTTAACATGACAGAGACTTTTTAGTATTAACGTGACAAACACTATTCAGTGTTAACATGACAAAGACTTTTTAGTGTTAACGTGACAAAGACTTTTTAGTATTAACGTGACAGATACTATTTAGTGTTAACGTGACAGAGACTTTTTAGTGTCAACGTGACAGAGACTTTTTAGTGTTAACATGACAGAGACTTTTTAGTGTTAACATGACAAAGACTTTTTAGTGTCAACATGACAGAGACTTTTTAGTGTTAACATGACAGAGACTTTTTAGTGTTAACATGACAGAGACTTTTTAGTGTCAACATGACAGAGACTTTTTAGTGTCAACATGACAGAGACTTTTTAGTATTAACATGACAGAGACTTTTTAGTGTTAACATGACAGAGACTTTTTAGTGTTAACATGACAGAGACTTTTTAGTGTCAACATGACAGAGACTTTTTAGTGTTAACATGACAGAGACTTTTTAGTATTAACGTGACAAACACTATTCAGTGTTAACATGACAAAGACTTTTTAGTGTTAACGTGACAAAGACTTTTTAGTATTAACGTGACAGATACTATTTAGTGTTAACGTGACAGAGACTTTTTAGTGTCAACGTGACAGAGACTTTTTAGTGTTAACATGACAGAGACTTTTTAGTGTTAACATGACAAAGACTTTTTAGTGTCAACATGACAGAGACTTTTTAGTGTTAACATGACAGAGACTATTTAGTGTTAACATGACAGAGACTTTTTAGTGTTAACATGACAGAGACTTTTTAGTGTTAACATGACAGAGACTTTTTAGTGTCAACATGACAAAGACTTTTTAGTGTCAACATGACAGAGACTTTTTAGTGTCAACATGACAGAGACTTTTTAGTGTCAACATGACAGAGACTTTTTAGTGTTAACATGACAGAGACTTTTTAGTGTCAACATGACAGAGACTTTTTAGTGTTAACATGACAGAGACTTTTTAGTGTTAACATGACAGAGACTTTTTAGTGTCAACATGACAGAGACTTTTTAGTGTTAACCTGACAGAGACTTTCCAGGACTGACCAGGAGGAGGGCCTCAGTGTTTCTCTTTAGACATAAATCAGAGAAATATGGATGTTTTTGGACATCATGCTTCATATGAGTGTTCTGGTTAAGATCATGCAGTGAAAATGAGCTTCATGTTCTGTGTGGAAGAGTTCATTAAGGATCCACCAGCTTTCCTCTGACAGTTTTAGCTGCAGTGGAGACACATGTCAAAGCATGCAGCCTGACGTCTGATGCTTCGGTCAAAGATCTTCCCTCCTTTTCTGTCTAGAGCTGATTTCATTTTGTGAGGAATCAAATTGCTCAGTCGTGTTTTTGAAGCGATGATGACTCATGAGCCCAAATCTGCTGAAGTGATGATGAGTTTTTCAAACTGCTGTCAGGTTTCCTGTTGACCAGTGCCCATGTAACCCTAAAGGACTGACCAGTTTCCAGTTCATTTTCCTGAACTTCATTTGGCTCATTTTACATTTGTCTTTGATGTTGAGGCACGTTTCATTTTTATTACCCTGTTTCTGATTGGACATCATGAGATTTATGCTGAAATATAAGAGTTGAGTGCGTGCAAACTATTTTTTAAATGAGCTAGTGGGCAATTTGAAAAGCTGAGCATCGTTAACGGCTGCTTGGAGGAGTTGAGATAAAGTCCAGGAGGTTAGAGGATGGATTGAATGACCCGCCGTAAAGCAGAGATGGATGTTACCTTCATGTCATTAGGCTGCTGGCCTCTTCGCTCTCTACTTTATTGCTGTCTGACTGAAAAACTGTGTGGGAAGTGACTCAGTTTGTCAAGGAAAGTCTAGAAAAGGTCTTCTAAAAGAGTGAGATAAATGAATTAAATGCACCTTAAGAAGCTTCTTCCCATGATGCAGCTGGGTCTCTGACAGGCTGAGCATGCTAAGAGGCATTTCTGACCCTCCCTGCAATTATAGTGTTTGGTCTGAACGACCCTCTGGGTGGAGGTGGAGGGGCAGCACCCCCGAGCCCTCCATCCAACCTCCACCCTTCACGACCACCATGACCAGAGGAAAAACTGAGGAAAAAACGAGTTGTTTGCTCCATAAAATGTCAGAAAATCTCATCTTAAAGTCAAAGATGTCAGCGGGTGAAGAAGCTGAAAGACTCAAACTTAAATTTAATGGAGAGGAGATGAATGAAAGCTACTCCTCCCACCCAACATGTCCACGACTTCACACTGAGTTTTTACGAGCAGCTTCTCTGCTGCACAAACAACAACTTTAACAGCTTTAACAGCTGAGACAGTAAAAGTTTGAGAGGAGGAGAAAAAAAGATTCACTTAATGTGACATAAATGTTCCTTATTTCTAAAGTTTGCTCAGTTTTTCTGCACAGCTGAAGGCAGAAACATTTTTCACACTATTGACTCTCATTGTTTTTACATGTCTGCTGCCTTTGTAATGCATCTGATCACTAAACTGTGATAAACTGCCCAGTGTGATACAAATCAATAACCCGTGTTACTGCAATATTCTGTTCTTATATTATTTCATTAGATGAAGTACATTACATTCGGCACGGTAAAGGACATGCATGTGTTTTTAGCAGGCTGTGGCTCAGTGTTTTGTTTTCAAATGAACGTCAGCTGAAGTGTGATACGTTAAGATGAGATAAGATAAGATAATCCTGATAATATTGTGTGATGTTTTCCTCTTTATTCCAGTCTAACCAGTTCAAGTTAAAGTTAAGTAAAACTTCAGGTGAGAGGTCGGCATCCTCACCACCCTGCCATGATCCAT
This sequence comes from Synanceia verrucosa, assembly GCA_029721515.1. NCBI lineage: Eukaryota > Metazoa > Chordata > Actinopteri > Perciformes > Synanceiidae > Synanceia > Synanceia verrucosa. Next base: position 327,534 of record CM056553.1, read on the forward strand.
GATCCATGATCTGAAGCGGCCAGGTTCACAGATGGATTTTAGAAGAAGATTTAACTGATCTTTTCTGCAGAAAATAAGCTTCATTTTGTGGCCATAGTGGATTAATTTGGAGTAGAGTGAACTTCTGCTGATCATATCCAGAACTGCTCTGATACTTTAGTCTGATACTAATGTTAATGTAGTTTCTACACTGACTGGACACTGAGCAGAGGTCAGAGTCATTAAACAGGAAGTGGGTGATGGGGGTGATGGAGGCTTGTCCAGGACTTCTTCTGACCCCTCCAGTCTGATTTGATCAGTTATTTGGAGGCATGTTGGGGAAAGTGTGGCTGGGTCAGGGTTAACAGCACAGCTCCAGAGCTTTTTAGAAATATAATAAAAAAATCTGCACTAACCAAAGTTTTAGGGGTGAACCTAAAACTCAAACATTTCCTGAACACAGCATCTCCAGTCTTCTTAAACCTACATTAATCCCTGAACCTGAAGCTAAAGAATCTTAAAGCTGCTTCCTCTGGTTCCAGATCAGTCTGATAGAAAGTGATTTATTCCCTCAGTAAACACTGTAGACATGAGTTTATGGTCTCAGTTCTAGTTTCTAGTGTTCATGTTCATTTAGTGTCATACAGCGGAGGACGCTTTAGGGCACTGCCTGCTGAACTAATCAATGTGTGACGAACTTCAGAAAACTTCACCGTCTTTAGAAACAACCTTTTACCTGAATGGAAACGCTCTGCTGTTGTCAGATTTGACATTTTCTCAGAGTCTTAAAGGAGCAAACGTCCCGTCTCTTCATAGAGTGAAGCTGCAGACTCATTAAGGCTCAGACCATGTTGTTGTTTCATGACTGGGGAGGAAATTGAACTTTTTTTATTATGCAAATGAGAAGCAGTCTGATAGAAAGTTTAGTTGTAGCATCCAGTCATGTTAACTGAGGATAAAGGGCAACTCTTTTACTGAAACACCTTTAAAATGTTGTTTACAGCACAGATATGAGCAGATTTAGATATTAAATGTTAACGGATGTCTGATAACTCAAATAACTTTAATAAACTTTAATGTTACATAATAAAAAAAACTGACACTTTCAGCTGCATTTTGAGGCCTTCATAAATAATTCCTCTTTAATAATTATAATGTGTAATCATTCATATTCATATAAACATGGAGACTGTTTAATGCCAACTGCTAATACACCACTTATTGATATGTTATAGGAGCAGTTATAATGGACAAATACATTAATTATCACTACAGTCTGTAAACTAATTATTATTATTTTATTATGTATTCTGCTGAGCTGTATCTCAGGTTTCTGTTTTAATCTTGAATATGTTAAATTTTCTTTTATGGAAAAGAACATTGGTCTTTTTCTTAGCGACTCCTCTGAAGCTCCCACACATCCGAACGTCACCCTGGTGTGATTATATTTGGTGATATTATATTTCAGCAGCTCTTTTTCTCTCCTTTCTTTTGGCTTAAGCGCTTCACAAAAAGCAGGAAACAGGCTGATGGGATGAAGAGAGGAGGAGGAGGAGCAGTGAAAAAATCCTTTAATTCCCCCATAAAACCACTTTCATCATGTTTCACCACAGTTTTCTGGTGGAGAACTTTTTGTACGAACACATGCAGAGGATAATTAGCTGGATGCCATCGGGCCAGGCAGGACCTGTTGTGAGCCGCTGGCTCTCTGACATCAAACCAGCCTCCTTTTATTCAGGGTTTGGCAGCTTTATAGATCCATGATTCAACTTGTCTGTGCTGCAACAGTCATCACACAGGAAGTGACTGATGAGGACGGAGAAAAGGCTGATTTTACTGTTGCTGCTAATCCCACTGAGGTCTGATGAGCTTAAATTAGTGGTCAGACATTTACTTTAATAACATGGAGCAGGAGTCTCAGTATTTCAGGGGGAGATGGCAGGTTAGCATGTGATTGTCATTAAAGGAGGGACTCCTGGGTTCCCATAGAAACCGCCTCCTTCCTCACCTGGTGATGAAGCTCTCTCATTAATATATCTTTAAAGTGATCACTGACAGACACTGCAGATGCCTCCTCTGTCCTGGAGCCATAGGGGTGATGGTGAAACGTGATGCTGCAGGCTGCAGCTCAACATGTGGCTGCAGGTCCCGGATCAGGGCGTCCTGACCTCCTGCCTGGCCTGAAGTTTCTGCCCTGCAGCCGAGTGATGGGATGAAAACAAGAACAGGTTCAGGTTCAGTCTGGTTCACAGAGAAACTTTCAGTTAGAATAAATACTAGTCAGTAACTTTTCACTTTATGAACTTCAGTTCATTCACTTTAGTTTGGTTTCCATAACAACCGCCTGTGTATGCAGCGACGCTGTGACGTGTGAAGATGAGGCGAGTAATGCTGATTGGTGGGTTTCCTTCTACATCTCACAGCCTTCATTAGATCCAAACTAAATGAGTCCTACTGGTGCGTTTATATGATCCATCCTCATCCTGACCTCTCTCTGGCTGCTCACTAAAAAACGATTTACCTTCATTTACCACAGGAGAGACTCTACAGCACCACTTACTGTGAAAACAGTTCAAATAGTGTTCGATGCTCTAAATGCTGACTCAGCAGATTACAAAGAGCCCGTCATTTTTTTCAATAAGACAAATGTTGATCTATTTTTAATAGAAAGTTTTTAAAGTGTTTCTTTACACTCAAAGTACACAAGAGACACAAACTAAACCCAGACCCTGCAGGTATCTGGACAGAAAGACGATTCTTGTCAAGTTAAAACTACATTTATCTAATGTAAACTGGTGGAAAATATCTTTTAAATATAATAATTTTAAATATAATCCAGTCATGAAAATGTAAATCTTACAGTTTTGTTCACTGATTTGTTTTGGGGTAAACCCTTTAAGACAATGCTTAAAACATCCACCAGGATGAGCATATAAGTGTTAATATAAGTGTTTTTCAAAGACAAAATGTGCCTCAGACCTGTGATGATCACACTGAGGATTATTTATATCTCATTATTCCAATCCTGGCGATCTGCATCCCACTGAAATTTGATGTATGTGCACATCTTCTAGTGGGAAGCAGCACACTGTCATGTAAAGACAGTCCTCCACTTCTTCATACGTTCAGTTGATGTTTTAGACAAAAAGAAAGATGTGAAGTGTCCCTGCTTTAAAACAGTGAGCTGTGCCTCAGTCTAAATTATGCTAAACCGATTACAGAAGATGTAGATTACAGACTGCCTTTGGAAACCCAAACAGTGACCCTGAAAGCAGTAATCTGATTACCTGTCACCACGTGCCCCACATACCTGTCACCCTCCAGTGAAACCCCCAGCGCCAGTCGACCTGGAGACTCAGAGCTGATGTTTTCATAAACCCTCATAACTGGAGAGATAATGTGTGACACCTGTGTTCACGGCGTCTTTCTGTCTTTTATCCAGGACTCTAATGAGCTAACACTGAGGTCAAACGTTTACATCCTCCTCCTCATATAGTCCCATCTGAGGAAACAAAGCATGACATATCTTTACATCCCTGCCTGCAGAGATCTGCAGTCTTCTGTCACTGAACTGCTGCTGTGTGCCTCTTCTAGCTCATCTGTATCTGTGTTTATAAGGCACGTTTGGGCTTTTGGCTTCTGTTAAAGAGTGTTTAATGCTCATGGAAAGATGTGTGTCAAACCAACCCAGTCCAGTAAAATTCAAACTCTTCTGCCTCCCTGTATCAGTGTTATGTTGATTTAGGTGTGCTGAATTCTCCTCTTGTTTAGGGTTAGGCAACAAAACTACTTGGTCAGGTTTAGTAAAAGAGTTAATTACTTTTTACAAGCTTGTTCCATCCATCCAGCCGACCTCCACCCTATGCTGATGTGGAAGAACCAGGATGGTCAAACTTACAGGGTTCATTTATAATTTATGTGAACGATGACAAAATATGTCCTGATTGATTTAGTCTGTGTGTTTTAACTGCTTGGTGTACTGTTGTTTTTAATAATCGTTATCTGCTGTGCAAACAGACAGTTCAGCATCACTCATCAGCCTCCTGCTGGTAAACATCATCAGTCAGATCGTACCTGCTCAGGTAAACAGTTAGCAGTCAGGGAACGCTACGTCCTGAGCTCACATCAAAGGATCGACTCCAGGGATGGCGATAACATTGGTTATGATGGTACCGCAGATGCAACACACAAGTATGAATAACACAGATTGAGATGTAGATTAGTGTGAAAGGGAATGTGACGAGACAAAACCATAAATGTATTTAAATGTTTTTCATTGGAAAGAAAGAAAATGAATAAAAACAGCCTCAGCTGTCATCTAATTAAACACAGCATTCAATAAATGTTTAATGAGCAGTGTAAATGGATTTAAATAGTCAGTGCTGTGTGTGTTTTTTTTACTTTTATCTGAGGCACTTTAACTTTATCACAGTGAGTGATCTGCAGTCCTCTCAGCCTTGTAAAGAACAGATATTGCTTTCCCAACACATGTTGAAATTCCAGCAGTGTGGCTTCTTGATCCTTTGTTGATAATGAAAGCAGCAGTTTGGTGGCTGATGCCTTCAGGGACTGAAGGGTCTGACGCACCAACATGCAGCAGTAATCCACTGAGATCAGGACTGAACCTCCCACTGATACCAAGTCATCACACTACAAATCCCTCCTCATAGCTCTGTGATGACAAAGGCTCAGAAGTAATAATTCTGATGAGTATTTTTGCTTGTTTGGCCACCAGTGGAATAATTATGGGGGAGCGTTTGGGCTGACATCTGTCTGGAAGAGCTGGGAGGCAACTTTCTGCTCCTGAAACAATGACTTGGTTTACTTTACCTTCTTTTTTTTCGGGGGAAAAGCATGTTGGGGCAGGTGAGAGATACCTGGCTACAGGCCTCTGGATTCTGTGTCCATTTTGTGTTCATTTAGCGCTCAGGGCAAATGATCGGTCTGTTTACAAAGCAGTGTTGGTTAAAGAGGTCTGAGTGTATTACATGTTTTTGCAGGTATGCTAGGTAAAACTATTTGCTCCAGGAAAGTAGTTCTGCTTCTCTTGTTCCTGATTTATTGCATATTTGCATGACATTTATGTTTATATATATATATTTATGTTTATTCCTTCCTTTCTGCAGGTCTGATGTTCGTGGAGGTAGCAAAGATGGCAGCTTCAGGAACAGCTCTCCTTACTTTAGCATCAGTCCTCCTCCACCTGGCGAGATGTCAGGAAAGTATGGGAAAAGACAGCTCTCCCCTGAGGTTCACTCACCATCTCTACAACGCCACCATCAATGAGAACTCTGCCCCGCGGACGTTCATCGAGACGCTGGTGAAGATGGGCGTCGAAGTGACCGATCCCTTCTGGGACATCAAATACGACGTCGTCTCGGGTGACGACGACGGCCTTTTCCAAGCAGAAGCGGTGAAAGTGGGAGATTTCTGCTTCCTCAGGATCAAAACTCGCAGCAGTAACTCAGCTCTCCTCAACAGGGAGGTCAGAGACTCTTATACTCTCACTGTGGCAGCGTCCGAAAGCACTTTTAACTTCCAGGCAAAGACAAAGGTGTTGGTCCAGGTGCTTGACACCAACGACCTGAAGCCTCTTTTCTACCCTGCCTCGTACAACAAGGCCATCAGGGAGGACACTCCACTCAAGTCAAGTGTGGTGAGGGTTAGCGCCACAGACGCCGACATCGGGAGCAATGCTCAGTTTTATTACTCCTTCACCAGCAGAGCTCATCCTTTTGTCGTTGATCCGTTCACGGGCACCGTCAGCCTCGTGAAGAAGCTCAATCACACCCGAGCAGAGAGGTACGACCTCACGGTTTTAGCTGAGGACAGAACAAAGAAGATATCAGGCGTTCAGAAGTTTGGCAATGTCGCCAGGGTCACAGTAAATGTTCAAAAGACGCCCATGCTGTCTCCAGTTATCACACGTCCCCCCAAACCCACAGTTTCTACAGACGGCAGAGTAACTATCAATGTCCATGTAGAGGCTGGAGTTAAGCCTGTGGAGTCCCTCATTATTGTTGGAGGAGATCCCCACAAGTGGTTTGAGGTAATCCCCTCAGGTGTGCAGGGCAGCGACTTCCAAGTGATCTCCACAAAGAGGATTATCTGGTCTCAAACTCCTTTTGGGTTAAATCTGTCCCTTCAAGCTAAAGACAGGAGCTTTCCCAGTTTACTCTCTCCAGTTACACTAATCCATGTTCCGCCCTATCATTACAGCCCTCTGGCATTTTCAGAGGACACCTACCTGGTCACACTCAGTGAGTTTGCGCCCCCTAAGACTCATGTGGTTATGGTGTCTGTTACCTCAGTACCTTACAATGTCACCTTCAGTATGAAAAATAACCCAGACAGCACAAAGTTCAAGATAAATCCCAAAACAGGAATCGTCATAACGACAGAGAAGTTTGACTATGAGAGACAGGAGCGATATGAGTTTGATGTTGTGGCCAATCACGGAGAAGCTGAGACTCACATTGTGATCGAGATAACTGATGAAAACGACAACAGCCCACAGTTCAGCCACGCCTCCTATCAGGCCACGCTGGACGAAAACACCCCTGTAGGCAGCAGTGTTCTCAAAGTAGCGGCCACGGACAGAGATAAAGGCAAAAATGGATTTGTGACTTATACTATTGAGAATTCAGGCTCCTCACCTTTCATAATAGACCCGTTCTCAGGTGTCATCTCAACCTCAGAGCACCTGGACTACGAGCTGATGAAACGGAGGTACCACCTGAGAGTTTGGGCCTTGGACAGCGGCAGCCCCTTCAGTCAGGTCAGCGAATGCCCCGTGACGATAACCCTGAACAACATCAACGATAACGTCCCTCTGTTTGAGAGGGTGGACTGCAACACCACTGTGCCTCAGGATTTACCTGTGGGACACACCATCGTCGAGCTGTCAGCCATCGACGTGGATGAGCTGCAGCAGCTGAGGTACGTCATTGAGTCGGGGAACGAACTCCAAGTGTTTGGCATCGACTCTGTGTCAGGAGGCATCACCCTGAAGAAACCGATTCCCCTGCGAACTGCCTCCTTCAACTTGAGGGTCGTAGCAACTGATGGCAAACATTTCTCTGAGGCGTCACTCGTCAGGGTGACCGTCACCAAACGAGGCGATGATGCAACGCTCCGTTGCCAGGAAACGGGCGTTTTCAAACAGCTCACTGATAAACTGATTGAGTCAATCAAACCCATTTTAACCATACAGGAGGAAGACATGTTCTCTGATATTCACATCACCAACCGACATTCTCCCAAGTTCGACTTGAGCATCCCGGGTTCAGTCGACCTGATTGAGGAGCACCCGCTGAACTCCACCATAGTTCAGTTCAAGGCCACTGATGCTGACACTGGCTTTAACAGTAAGCTGGTTTACTCCTTATCGAGTGGAAATGAGGACGGCTGTTTTTCCATTGACATTTTCTCTGGAGACCTTCGCTTAGTTTGCCCATTAGACAGAGAGACTAAAGAGTTCTACATTTTGAACATTACTGTTTATGATTTGGGAACGCCGCAAACATCGGCGTGGAAGTTTGTGGCAGTGAACGTCATGGACGTCAACGACAATCCTCCTGCTTTTGAACAGCCCAGGTATGTGATCCATGTTCCTGAAAACACGGAGGTGGACTCCATTATTTTCACAGCTCGTGCGACAGATCTTGACGTAGATATGAGCGGTAATGTCCACTACTCCCTGCTGACCTCTACTGACAAGTTCAGAATTGACGAAGTGACAGGTGAGGTGACGGTGGCGAGTGGTTTGGATCGAGAAACTTCACCCAGACACGACCTCCGGATCGAAGCTAGAGACCAAGCCAAACTCGGCCCTCAGTTGTTCTCCACGATCGACCTTGTGGTTGTTTTGCAAGATGTAAATGACAACCCTCCCAAGTTTGTACCCAAAGTTTACAAAATAAAAGTACCAGAGGATGCACCTGTGGGAACGCTCCTTGTCTGGGTGGAGAGCGTTGACTTAGATCTGGGCAGCGGAGGTCTCGTCACCTACAACCTCAAGAACACAGAGGGTGGGATCTTTCATCTGGACTCCTCCACGGGCGCCTTGATCCTCGAGAGGGAGCTGGACTTCGAGAGGAGGCCAATTTATAACCTCACGGTCCGGGCTGTGGATCACGGCCTCCCTCGCTCCCTCTCCTCCTCCTGCTTTGTGGAGATTCAGGTCCTGGATGTCAACGAGAACCTCCACAGGCCAGTGCTCTCAGAGTTTGTGTACGAAGCAGGAGTGATGGAGGACGCAGCCGTGGGAACATCAGTGGTCATGCTCACAGCTTCAGACAAGGACCTGGGCCGAGACGGAGTTGTTCGCTACCACATCCATGACGGCTCTGGTCTTGGAGTGTTCGCCATTGACGAGGAAACAGGTAAAAATCACTGGGAAACAGTGTGTTTTAGCATTGTTGGTAGTGAGGCACTGACTATAGTGCTTCATTGAAAAAACACTGTGCATATCTTGATCCTAAACTATGTTATAGAAGTGACATAGTGTGACTCTGATTTGTCTGACATGGCCGACCAAAGGAGCTATTAAAAGTAAGATAAGATAATCCTTTATTTGTCCCACAGATGGGGAAAGTAGAGAATACTGTGTTGTTATGTTGCTGTATTGCTGTCTTTAAAGAAATAATGCTGAATTTAAACAGATCATCATTACAGATCATTTCATGTTTATCGTCATTATTATTATTATCATTATTATTATTATCATCATTTATTAGGGATGGGAATCACAGATTAATTCAAAATGCAATAAGAAAGACAATCATCTGCAACATATGTGACACCAACAAAGGGTAAATACAACTTGAAAGCCAAAGAGCAGGAATTATGTACACAGTCACTGCACTGAAGTGTCAATATACATAATTTGATAAATGACATGAGTCATTGTAATAAGAGAAAATACACGTAAACTGTCAAAGATCCAAACTGACAGAAAACAGAACCATTCTGGTGTTCAAATGATGAAAGAAATACATAACTATGTCTCACTAAAATATTTATCACAAACATTTCTTTAAAAACTGTATCGAGGTATCTCATTAAAAGCTAACTTTTACTAGATTACATTTGAACACATCGTGATAACGTCATAATTTTGTCATACTTAGTGAAAAGACCTTGAACGCACCACAGTGTGGCGCTCATTCTCCGTCAGTTAGCTCAGCTGCTAACAGCTAACAGCTAACTAGCCCTCCTCCTTCTGCCGGTTGTCGGGCTCAAACACCACCAGAAGCAGCTGCTGACCAGTGAAAAGTTGGGACACGACAGTGTTTAACTAAGTAGGTGTGCAGAGCTGCTTTATAACTGTGAGAAAAATAAACGCCAGGGCGCATTTGTCTGGTTGAAAGCCGGAGGGTGTGACACCATAAACGGTAGTAAAGTGTTCTCACCGTCACCAGAGAGTGAGCTAAGCTAGCCGTAGCTAGCTAACTATTTTCTTTTCAGACTTTTTCATGCTAGGGACCCTGGAAATTAACTTAAATTAAACTGCAGAGCCCCATTTGATCACTATGTCGTCCATCTGAAAGATTTAGCTGTTTTATTGCCTGATGTTTATGAAGCCCATGACCAAAAATATAGGTTAGCTAGCAGTTTATGGATGCATTCAGTAAAAGTCCTGAGGGAGTAGCACTGGAAAAACTTACATGCTAATGTTGTGTCACTTATGGATGGAATTACAGTCAAAATATGTAAATTAATCACAAGAAATGATCTACTAATGAACCTTGTAACATGACCCGTCAATCAGAAAGTACTTTTTACTTCTTTCTAATACTTTTCATGAGGTGCTTATAAGCAAAGAATTAATACATACAGATTACTAATCTTGTACAAATACTGCATGAATACATCAAGCAGTTAAACCAAGGAAGACATAAACAAGAAAACATTTTAGAAGATGTGAGGGATTATAAAATGACAGCGTTAATTTAGACCAAACCATGAGTGTATTAATGAACCAATATCTTTCAGATGAGTGGCCTCAAGATGCACCGCTAGCAGGTCAAAGGTCACATTCAGGAGTCTGCATTTACACCCTCAGGGTGTCCAAATTTAAACTGCTTCTGAAGGCAACTATGTACAGAAAAGTCAGTCCCCCTTGTTTTTAGATCCAGATATCCCATAACTACCCTGTGGCATCCAGCAGTTTATACTGAAGGAATTTGAGTTTGTGTCATGATGGTGAGCCATTGGGCACGAATCCAGACTTTTTAAAATGCAAACAGGCACCTGAAGCAGGATGAAAGTCACGTTGATTGATATTTCCTCTGGGGTGGTTGAGGTTATTAAATATAAAATTGATTAAACTGAAAAGTGATTGATGTCTGAGATGCAGCAGCAGTTTGAGACAAGTAAATAGTGGTGTGATGATCACAGGTGATGCAGTGTTTTTTATCTAAGCAGTTAACCCTTTGTTCCTCCAACCTTTCAGGTGTGATTCGTACAACAGAGATGTTGGACCGAGAAACGATGCCTCACTACTGGCTTTCTGTGTTCGTCACCGATCTGGGGACTGAGCCTCTGATCTCCTGGACTCACGTCTTCGTGGAGGTCCTGGACGTCAACGACAACACTCCAGAACTGTCTCAGCCGGTGTATTTTACGTCCGTCCAGGAGAACGTGGACAAGGTGAAGTCCGTCGTCCAGGTGTTGGCCACAGACGTGGACACTTCCTCTGAGGGGAAGCTCTCCTTCCAGATGCTGGAGTCTCATCGAACGTACTTCGACGTGGATCCTACAACAGGTAATTAAGCTAAATGAGCAGATGTGTTTTCTACTATGAGACAAAACGATCATACTAAACAGAACTGATAAGTACTACAGTTGACAACATTTTCTGTAGAAACTGATTGATTTTACGGTAAAAGAGACTTAACAGCTGTTGTCCAAGTAGCTTCGCTTTCTGTCCTATAAAGCAAATATTATCTGGCAAAAAAGTGAATAAATCACACAGTGAGTAAATAAAGTAGAAATTAAGGGGTTGAGTTGTGCTCAGATTAATGAAACAACAACAACACAGAACCTCAAGATGAACTTTATTTATAAAAGCAACCCAGACCTGATCCATTCTGACCTTTCACAATTAAACCCCTAAACATATAATATTCACAAGCGAGTAATTCCCATGTTGGTGTCGTTTCTAAACCCTTGACTGTGGTGGGACTCCACATGGCTCTGAAACATGTAATTGAAGCTTTTATGGGCAGGCTGCTGTACAGTCACTGTGGGATATAGGATGTAATTGGATCCGCCTGCAGTGTCATCCTCCCATTTCACTAGCAGTTTGGGCAGATATATAGGCGACTGGCTCCATTATGATTGATTTACATGTGGACTAAAACTCCCTATATGGGTGTAAGACATCTGGAGGACCTCCGTGCTTCCTCCTTCTTATTGCTTTGACATACCTGGATGTGTCGCCATGTCCCCACGGCAGATTTACATTTTGATTCAGGGGTATTGCTGCAGCTGTAAAACCCTGCAGCGACTCATTTCCCACATGGGGGAGGTGAAAAATGGTTGCTATGTCCTAATGCACTGTTGCAAGTCTGAGCAGAGAAGGCCATGCAGAAACTGGGCGTGCCACAGAGGCAGGCCATGTCAGAAATGAAACTCCATAATGAGAAACTGCAGAGGTCCTTCACAAACGCACTCATCTGGGAGGCTTTGTGATGAAAACACTAAATAGTGGGGGTAAAACCCCTCAGGGGTCTGCATGCTTTGACAGTTGCAACTGAGTCATCTGCTGCAGACTTTGATGTTCAGGAAAATTAGTGCGACATTAGCTACAAGCAGCTACAAGCAGCCACAAGCCCTGTCCTCCTCAGGTGATCTCCAGGTTTGTCCACACCCTCAGGCCAGTTTACCGAAGGATCACAGACACAAGAGGCAGGGAGGACAGGAGGTGTTGAAACAGCCACATTAAACTCTTTTCTGTCCAAAAGCAGGTGTTTTTGATGCTTAAAAAATGAGTTTGGTTGAAAAGGGTTATTGTGCCCTTTTAGGCTGAGGATTTCTCTAATGTCAAGCCTAAATATCAGTTTTAAAAACCACGAAACCAGAGGAGCAAAGAAAGAATAATCACACATTCATGTGAGAGAAGAAGTGACCTGATTACAAACTTTAAAACGACTGTCATAGGCTCATCATTTAACTATAGTTAGGATGCCTCTTTGACTCAAACGAAGAGATCGAGGCAGCAGTAGAGTGGGCGATCACGTCCTCTGAAAGCTGAAATTACCGCATTTATCAATGAGGTCTGGTGGCTTTGAAGAGAGCGTAGATAACAGCTTCAGTCCCTGTCAGAAAAGGCTGTCTGCAAAGAGCTCATTTAACCCCACTTAGAAACACCCAAACTAACCCCTTAATGGGATTACAGATGTTCAACAATCACAGTAGTGTAATGCTCAGGTACTTAATGCCAAGTAATTTAAATCACAAATGGGACTGGACACCTTGACACCCAGCAGATAATCTGGCTTTTAAGACGCTCCAGCTAAAGTGGCTGTTAGGAAAACTCATCAGACAACATTTAATATCAGATATCCATGTGTTCCCTCCTCCTCTCATGATTTCAAATGACGCCACTGTTACTAACATACAGCAGAAACCTCTCATGCCTCAACAGGATCAAGTGACTCATGGCACCTTTCTGACAAATCTTTTACCCTCCTCAACCTTATACTTAAATAAACTGCTGTGCTGCATTGTGTGTGTGATTCAGGCATAAAGAATGAGTTGGTATAGGACCAGAGGGGAAGGTTGAATGAAGGGAAACACTAAAGAGATCCAGTCCAGTCTGATCTGACTTTTAATGAGCTGCTGCTTCAGACTAGTCGTTGCCTGATTTGGCAGCAGGTTTGTGCAGCGGAGGGTGTGGCAAATTACCAGAATGACCGAAAATCTTTGTCTCTTCGTTATGTGAGTTTTCATTATGTCTTACCCACTAAAATTTGTTTGTTAACAAGGCCAGGCAAGTCAGGAATGTGCTTAAATCTGTCAACAGCAAATTCCTCAAGTTACTGCAGAGCCTTGAACTGATGTTTGAAGTTCATTTTGCTTTATGTGTTGTTTTAAACTTCATGTCCACTAACAGCTTATAGTCTTTATTGTTCTCATTGTCAACAAATCCACTCAAAACCACCACTAAAACATTAGTGGTAGAGCTGCCACTAATGACTCATTTCACTGTTGATTAATTGGACTACTATTTCCTTAATTAATTGATTAGTTATTTGATTATGGTGAAAAATGTGGATCAGTGTTTCCTACTAGCTGAGTTGTTTAAAGATCTTCACTTGACTTTTATAGAGGAGGAAATAATCCAGAAAATATTCATATTTAAGGAGCTGGAGTCAGAGGATATGCTTGATTATCAGTTATTTCAATAGTTGAATTGATTCCTGCGTCTCTACTGTGTTTTATTGTTGCTCCTCATCACCATGATCAACCAGGTGGTGGATAAAACACCAGATGTGGATCAATGTGAAAATAATGTGTTTCCTGTTTGTTTGATAGAAGCTGCAGTGAGCAGCTGTGCTAAAAGTGAAAGACAATAAACGATATATTGATGAGGTTTTTTTTTTTTTTTTTTTGGAAGATGAGCTGATGGGCCTGAGGCTGAGAGCCTCTACAGGGAGGGCATGTCAGGAAGTGTCGACAGACGCTGTAACGCATTGTTGGAGCTTTTTATGGGATTGTAGCTGAATAACTCTTATCGTTCAGTGGAGCGTAACTGGAAACATGTTCAGCTTTAATCTGAAAAACAGGACTCCTCAAACATTTACACAGCTCACACTGGCAGAGTTTATCCACTCAGATAGAGTGAGGCAGACGCCACAGAGATCAGATCAGATGGTTGATAATGAGGGCCACTGCAAGGCCCCGGGGCCGTGGAGGGTTGGTTTTTAAACGCTTTGCTCTGGTAATTAGTGAAGAAATGGTGTGTTTACATGCACACAACTTGATTTACATGCATTTGTTATTCAACAAGTCATTTTGTGTGACTGTTGGTGAAAGAGAGAAAGAAGTTTTCCGCCTTAACCAGCCTGAGTGAATCTGGACTGAGACACTTTCAGTGGCTGCAGAGATGATCAGCATCATTTCACAGTGAAAAGAGGACTGCTTTAACAAAGAGAGAAGCTGGAAATAAACTGAGCCCTGACATGTCAGACGTCACTGTTTACCTTCACATGGGTTTGAAAACAGCTAACGACACAAACAGACTTTCTAATGAGCCCCACCTGTCCTCATCATGTCCTCCCAGCAGGGCTTGTTTGCTCTGTCATAAAAGGTCTGAATGACCCTCAGCAGGGTCTTTCTCTGAGATCCTTTAGACTCTAAGACCCGTTAAGACCCTCAGCTCCTCCTCCTCCTCCTTTCTGGGTCTGAACAAATAAAGACAAATCGAGATCAGTCCACCTTAAAAACCAACAGAGCTTTACAAAGAGATTCATTACCCAGAATATTGATCAAAATAAATAAAAACAAGCTTTTCTTGTCCTCTGATGTTCTTTTGGAAAACTGCTGTAAATCTCATGGTTTCTTTCTTTGCAGACGAGCATGATGGGACTAAAAATCATAGAACAGAGACAAGTAATTACTAGAGGAGGGCTTCACTGTCCTGCTAAAGTAAATCACCTACTAGATATTCTGTAAAGTGTCTTTGAGCTTCCAAATGCTTTATAAATAAAATATATTATTATTCATACTATCAGCAGAATCTATTCAGAAATACTCAGATGTCAGTTTTACATCAGTAATATTCATCTCACTAATTCCAGCTGCTTTGTGCACAACAGGAAAGTTTTTAAATGAATGTGCATTGTACTTGGAGCAGTGCCCACTCGCACACCTGAGCACACCTGAGCACACCTGGCCTTCAACCGAACAGAAGCCAACCTGCTGACAGAAGGATGTGTGACAGTTAAACAGGGAAAAGTCTGTCAGCAGCTGACCCATTATTTAACCTAAAATTAATGGAAATGTAATCAGCTCAGCTCCCAGCCTGCTGCAGTAGATCACCTCTCCAGGTATCCACCGGTAGAGTTAGGGTTAGGCAGCAGACAGGAGCTGCTGGCATCACAAAGGATGTAACCCTGCTACAGCAGCTGATGAAATATTAACATGAAACACCATTAAAATGAATTAAATTCCTGCAGAAAGCACACCTCTAGTCTAACTTGCTTTATTTGATTCAAGTTTGGTTGTTAAATACAGATTCAGCAGTTTGTTCCTCTCTTTCATATAAACTGTCTATCTGGAAACACTTCATTCATTTATTTAAATTTGATGAGGTCAGAGGATAAATATATATATCAGCAAGGGTCTGAATAAATAATAAATATCCATAAAACAAACTATATCTAATATATATCCAGTTTTATTAAGAGAACCCCTCCTCCTGTCAGGCAGAATTTAGAAAGATTATAAAAAGAAATAGAAAATAAAGATGTGATCATTACTAACATCCATCAAACAACAAACCACCAAAAATGTGTTTAAGTGAAAATCCGTCATCCAGAACAGAAGATAATGAGCATAATAACTAACCTGCAGGCAGTTCATCAGTGTGAAAACAAGAGCAATAATTCTGTTCATGCATCATCCTCCTGTAGGTGAAGTGAGGAAACAAACCTGCTGGGCCACATTTTAGCTTATATCTTCTGAGAAACAAACAGACTCGAGACGAGACATATTATTATTATTATGTGAACTTAATTTTTATCTTACTTTATTATCTTAGTCTGGACTAAACTCTAGATCGTTCTCTCTAAATCCTGTTTTCATACTTCACTTTAACCTCAGTCCTCCTGGTGGAGCTCATGGTGCAGTTTTAAAGGCAGCCTCAGTCAGTGGTTAACTGTAGCAGACCTCAGAACGGGTTCAGGTCAGTCTGGAGCTGGTCTGGTCGGGTCGGGTCTGGTCTGGTCTGGTGGACCAGGATCAGAGGCCACCACAGCTGGGTTTGAACCGGCTGCTGGAAAAGAGTTTTAACTTCATTTGTTTGTCTTTTTGGTCGTCAACATGTTCAATATGTGATCATTGACACACACCAGCCATAGTTAGCAATTTGCTTTAATAAAGCTAATATTAGTTTATTAACTTTATTAAATTATCCATAATGAAACACATTTAATTTCAAACTGAAGCTGAACCCTTCAGATAGTTTTTATTTAGTTGTTCATTCTTCTCTTCATATCAGTAAATAAATGATGACTGTGATCGATCAGTCATTTGGGAAGACAAAGTAAAACTCAGAAACATCTGAGCAGCAGCAGGAACAACATCCATAAAGCAGCAGGTTTCCTCAGCTCTGAGACTCACCTGCAACAACAGAAGCACTTTGTTTGTTTGTTTGTTTGTTTGTTTAGGTGTGCTCAGCACTCTCACTTCCTCTGTCCTCTGTCGTTCAGGTGTTATCTCCACCCTCTCAGCGTTGGACCGGGAGGATAAAGCAGAGCACAGTGTGGAGGTGAGACTGAATAAATCCATGACAGACTCTGAATTAGAAATGATGTATTGATCTCCAGGATGGGCCAGAATGTAGTCATTATTATTATTACATTATTAATTATCTTATTCATTTCATTATTTTCCTCGTCAGTTGTTTGTTCTTTAAATGGAGAGGAGTTTTATTGTTATTGCAGCAGGTCTGACCCTCTTTTCTTTCTCAGGTGATCGTTTCAGATAACGGCTCTCCATCTCTTCGCTCCACCGCCACCGTAGTGATCCAGGTCCTGGACGCCAACGACAACCGGCCGAAGTTCACCGACAAACTCTTCCATGTGAAGCTGCTGGGGCGGAGCCAGCAGGCCGGCCCACAGGAAGTCTGCAGGATGGTCGCCCGTGACGACGACGAGGGCTCCAACGCAGTGGTGACCTATAAGCTCCAGGACAACAAAGACGAGGGTTTTGAGATCGACGCACTGACGGGTGTGGTGATGTCACACGGTGATTTCTGGCCCGGGAACTACAGCATCCTGACGGTAGGAGGCCGGGACTTTATTTACTAAATCTGGTTCACGCTCATGGAAGCAAACACATTCTACACCTTAACTGAGAGTGATGATGAGTTTATTCTCATCTGTGGAGCCTTTTAAAGCCCAGCAGCTCTGCTGAAGAAGCTGATTTACCTGTTCTTCTTCAGACACTTCCACTGTTGGTTTGGTCCTTTCATTTACTGACAGAAATATACATCATGCATTAGCATCAGTTTAACAGATAAAAGTTGGGTTTTCCTCATTTTTACCAGAACTTGTACAGTAAAATCCAACAAACAACAGTTTTGATCTGCATATTTCAGTGTGAATCTATAAACCTGTAGAAGACTAAATCTGGAAATGATGAGTAAATCAAATATTTACTAAATTAATTTTTGGTTAATTTCTAGATTAAAGCCACAGACCAGGGCAGCCCGTCGCGCTCGTCCACAGCCAGACTGGACATCGAGTGGATCGGCCGCCCGCCGCCGTCTGCCGAGCCAATCACGTTCGACGAGCCTCCCTTCACCTTTGCCGTCATGGAAACGGAGCCTGTCACTCACATGGTGGGCATCATCATGACGGAGACGCATCGGCAGCTGTGGTTCGATATCGTAGGTGAGTGGAAATGATCGCACGCTTTTGACACAAATGATGGTAAGAGTCTGTAAAAGAAGACAAAGGATGAAGGGAGGAAGGTTCATTTTAAGGTCCTTTCTCTGAGAGGACAGGAAAGGGCTCACTGATCACTGCAGCAGAGGCACTACATGTCCTCATTATCACATCTGACAGTCGCTGTATTACCACTTAGAACAAAGTGCTGACTTATCCCTGGAGGACACAAACAGGTTTCAGACAAATAACTGTTTATATAGAGGCTCATATGAACAGATGATCCCTGAATTTCAGTGTTTTCCAAAACTTACTTTGTGATGAGGTGCTGTGATTTATTTTGTCTCAGTCTCATAAATCTTTCCCAGAATAGTTTTCTTCATGTGGAGGAGCAGGTCAACACAGGATTACGAGTTAAAAAGCTTCCCTGACTGAATCCAACCTTTTCCGCTTCTCCTGGTTACAGAAGCTGATCTGGTGCTCATTAACAGAGGATTTCCCACTCAAATCTCTGACTGAATGTTGATGTTTTATTGTCTGAATATTGTCTACTCTCAAATTCTACCAGCAGTGCTAGAAGTACTGTGTAGTGTGACATTACTAAAAAACAACAAACATGAGGGGTCACGGTGACGTTTGTCTTCTTGTGTTTTTGCTCTTGCTGCCTGGGAGGATCAGCTCAGACCTCCAGGCTAACCTTTAGTTTTTAAATACTGGCTCTTAAAAAGCTCATTAAAAGGCTTTTTCTGTCACCCAGCAGTAGTGACGGCTCTCTGTTTTCAATGCCTTTATTGTATGATTAAGCTCGTCCATGTGCACGCAGTGAGTGGGCAGTGATGGAAAAGCTGATTGTGGTGTGAAGCAGCATGTTTTCTGTCAGCCGATCATTTAATCTGTAGAGGAGACTCTATGTGAATGAGAGGTGAGCGACCTCGTTCACCTCCACATCCCTCAGCCTTCAACAAACTCAGTCTACATGCACACATGAAGACCAAACTCTCGTTTTGGAATAGTCCTTCATGATTTGTGTTAAATATGATCTGGAGCAGAAGTTCTGTGTGTCTAAACATGTAAACTGACCATCTGAGCAAAAACAAAAGATGGATAAATAAGACAACCACAGAGGCTCCTAGAGTGATGGATGATGGAGGAGGAGGAGCAGTAGAAGGTCTTGATGTCAGTGGTATCAGCAGGATGTTTTCTCAGCAGTATTCCTCCTCTCATCAGCTGCCAGATCTCCACAGGAGAGACGACTGGCCATTCCTGCTCGTCCTCCTCCTCCTGCACCTCCTCCTGCTCCTCTTCCCTCCTACCTGGCTCCTCTCAGCGCCAGAGATAATGAGAGGACAGTCACTGAAGGCTTTATGAAAAATAAACAGTGTTTTTAGTTGATGTGGAAACCGTCCCAGTGATGCTGGCAGGGCAGAGAGTGAACCAGAGAAGGACCAGGTTCCTGCTGTTAACAGACTGAGCTGAGCCAAGCCGGTCTGGACCAGATCCACCAGGACTACAGCAGGATGGTTTGTCTTGTGTTTGGAAATGAAGCATCCAGAGGAGTGTGGCCGAGCTATAGGTCGAAAATACAGTGTTCAGCAATATTAATACATGAAAGCTATTGGTTGGCAGGACCTTCCTGCTTCCATTGATAACCTATGATCGTGTTTTTGGGCCACTGTAGGTAAAAGATAAATAGACTAAACTAAAAAAAGGTTGTAGTCAGAATTTAGGGGGGAAGAAAAACAACATTACATCATAAGTTGAGAGACCCTTGAATACCTTATTTATTTATTTATTTAAGCTATAAAGACACTGGCTGTATATAAATTGATTAAGATCAAACTCCAAAAAATAAAGACATTTTCCTCATATTTACGTAGTTATCTTACTTTATTTTGGACGAATCCTTCTGCTGCTTGAATCCAAAGCTCTGCATTATATTTTAGGACATTATTCAAAGCGTCATGTGCAGAATAATAAGCACACTAATAATACTTAGAGTAGAAGTATGCATTAAAGGTCAGTATTTGTGCTGCTGCTCACTGTCTGTGTTTAGTTTTGACAGCTCAGTGTTCAGACTGTCAGATGTTGTGCTGGATGATTGTTCAGTGTTTTCCTCCCTGTGTGGTCTGCCAGCATAACTCAGTAATTGTCACTGATGGCCTGTCAACCATCAGATCAACCTCTTTGTGTTTTCAGAAACATTCAGAGACATGCTGGTGACTGCATGATGAGGCTGTTTTAATCTTTGGGCTCCAGTCGTGTCGCTGACCCTCATCTCTTTGGTAGATGAAGGAGTGTTGTTGTGTCACTGGACTCCTCTCTCATGCAGATATGATCTTCCTCACTGTCAGAATGATTAAAAACTAAATCTGACACAATGGATATGGAAGAGCAGAAGAGTGTCTGCTGTTTTGGATGGTCCCAGCTGGGTGTGATGTGGCTCAGGATGAGGGTCAGCAGGTCCAGTGCGTAGGTCTCTGCTGGAGGACCAGGATCTAATGTCTGCAGGGAGCTGTTCAGGCGTCTCTGGGTCTGAATCCAGCAGGAATTAGTGGTGATAGGAACGCAACGAGGACACAAAGAACAGGTCTGCACCTTTCATATAATTTAAAGCAGTAGTTCATTTTGGGGAATGAATTTGCTTTAATTCAAGAGACGAGAGTATTGAAAGAGCTTTCACAAGTGTCCAGTGAATATACCACTTCGGACGGTTAGCTTAGCTTAGCTAAGCAAAAACAGAGGAAACAGAGAGAAACTTCCTCCTACCAGCATGTGTTGGGCTCATTAACACATTATATTAAGGAGTCTCCACTTGTTCCCCAGCTGGGTGAGGAGGAAAGACCTGACCTTCATTTCTCAGTGATTCAAAGAGAGCAGATCAGATCAGGACCAAAGATGTCCTCTGAGCAGGACCGTTGACAGGGTGAGGACCACATGTGGTGGTTGGTCCTCTGAGCTGTTGGTGCAGGTAAGGGACCTGGAGGAGACCCTGAAGCTGAGGACCTGAACCTGGGTCTTGGAGCACTCGCCTGGAGGAAGCTCATCTGTTTCCTCCTTGTTTCAACCTGCCCTGAAGGGAATGTCTGCAGAGTCTGAACCTTTGAGGAACAACATGTTGTCTGGTGTCCGGTCACTTCGGGTACGCCGTCCTTCAGTGAATCAGCCTCAGTGACTGGACCTGCCATGTTAGGAAAGTTATGAATTTAGCATTGTGGATTGAAACAAAACTATTTTAGGTTAAGGAACAAAACAGACTTGGTTTCTCTTTATATCACCTGACTTCTTGTTGTCTTCTGGTATTTCTATTAGTGATCCTGTCAGTAGTTATAAACAGCCTTTTGAACCTAACAGTGGGAATCATAAGAAGTATTTTGGTGTCAGACTGAATCGTCTGTTCTGTTTGTTCTTGTCCCAGAAACCAGTACATGAACTTTACAGATGTGTTAGGGATGAAAATTCTAAATATAATGAAATACTTGGCCAACGTATGGAATACCCAGTATGGTTTTTCAGTTTTTCTCAGATTTTGACATTTTATTTTCATCATTGCATTTATAAATGGTGTGCTTTTTACTGTCTTGGCTGGATCAGCTCAAGTACAAAATTACAGTTTTAAATATTTATGAAACTTTGCAACAGACAAAAACAAAGCACAATTTCACTCAAAATAAATACATTAGTGAAATAAATGACCAGCCTATATGAGGCTGAAATATCTGACTGCAGAAAAAAGATGATATATATTTGTATGTATACTGATACTGCTATTTTCAGTTGCAGAATGGTCTCTGCTAATCTTAGTGTTGCCCTCCTGAGGAAGAGTGAATCTTCCTCTTCAGATAATCCACTTCCTTCCGTCAGCAGGCAGCTTCCTGTGGTTTCATCCCTGCTCGTCTGCTGGAAGTGAGAAAAGAATGAAGCCACCTCGGTCTTGACCTCCTGACCTTTAGCTCTGCATGTGATGCCACTTATTTGACGTATTAAAGCTACATGGAAGCAAGGATGAAGCTCTGCATCCCCCGACCCACATAAACACCCAGAAGATGGATGGAAGGATGGCTGGAAAGGTGGCAGATAATTCTTTTCCAGTGGAACGTGACTTTTTTTTGAGTGAAAAATATTTTTTGCATGGCTGGCTCCGGAGGGAATGGAACCTCCAACCATGGCAGGGATATCGTATCTTTCTGGAAATGATCAGTAAAGTGAAAAATTGCCTTCCCAGTACATCTTCCTCTCCTCTCTCTGTGCCACAGATGAACAGTGCTGAGTCTGGGTGTTTTTTTTTTGTTGAATATGAAAGGTTTCCTGCGTGCCGGTGTGTGTCGTACAGGAGGTCACTCCAGGGATCTGGAAATGTAAATCATTTGAACAGTCCTGTCTGCAGAGTTTCAGCTCAGTTGTTAGGGGTAACTGACAGAAAGAGACTCTACACGACCCAATTATCTATCAGTCAAGATCCACACAGAGCGAGAATCTGTGGGTGTGCATAATGTCAGGAAAGGGAAGAGGAAAACATGTATTTACATTTTTATGTCTCTTTTCACATAAATGGAAAAATGTTATGTGAGTAAAATTAAAATGAGGCCTGATGATGCAAACGTATGTAGAGGAATTAAAGCCTGGGTGTGTCTTAATAAACACCATCTGGTCTGAACAGGCGTGAGGTTTAAAACAACCTGCTGAGAGAGAATAAAGTCATGAAGGAAAAGAGGAGAGAAGGGAGAGAAGCAGATTTAAAACAGGAGAAAGAAAGCTGTAATAATTATAAAATAAAAGATTTCAGGATGAAACAGAAGCACATAAAACATTTCAACACCCGCTGGTTTGATTTAATTGGCAATAAGAAGAAGAAAGAAGCTTTTCAGAGCCAGGATACGACTCTGATGTTTGTCAGTTCAGGACTTAATGGCATATGAGGTATTCAGTGTGATTGCCATGCATCGTACGTGTCATGACAACATGCAAAGATAAAAAGGTATTTATTATATAATGCAAACAGATTTTGCTCCATGTCTTTTTATTGTCAGGCTTTGTTTGCACTGACTTGTAGGTTTCTGCCTTTCTGCCCAGTGAAGTTGATAAAATGTGTTTTAATTCTTGCTGTAGAAACAACCTGAGGTCGTCCTGAATCATAGTCTGACTAATTTATTCAGGAGCTTCTTCAGCTCTTCAGGACAGTGAAGGTGGAACATGAAGCTCTGTTAGCAGCAGGCAGACAGTCTTCCTGCTCTGTAAATAAGAGGCCATCAACATGTCCTGATGTGATGGATGGATTCATAAGAAGGACAAAAATAGTTTCCATTGTCTCTGTTTTTAATTCAGTTGAGTTCAACAGGAAACACATTAAACTTGTTTTCAAAGCTGCGTTGGAAACATGCAGAAAGCTTCATAACTGGCTCAGATCATAAAGTTGTATTCAGAACATGTTTCCAGTCTGGGACTGGAGCTGACAGCCCTCATTGACTCATGCAGTCCAGAGGTAGGTGATGCTAACATTAGCATTGTTTTAGCACTTCTGTGCTACGCAAGCTCCTGAAGGTAACGTGATGCTGGATGGTTCACTTTAAGGCTAGCTTAACAAACTTTGATGTCAGGTAAAGGGAGCTGTAGGGAGCTAAACATTCAGTTAAAACTACACATTGACTTACACCAAATTTCCCCTTTATTTCCTCATCATTCAATCAGTCTCTCTGATATTTCATGCTAATATTTCCTTTGACTCCTCTCTCACTGATAACGTTCAGAGTGCCACAGTGACATAAGATAAAATTTTGTAACACGCTGAGGTGAAAGGTTGACCAGCCTAGCAACAGTAACCAGGGGACAGAGTCAGCATCCCCCAGGAGGATGCCAACCAGTCAACATCAGACCTGCAGAGTGAGATATTAGCTCTGACAGCTGGAGGATCGACCTCTGCTCACCTGTCTCTCTCTCTCTCTCAGGTGGTGATGAAGAAAAGGACTTTGACATCCAGAGAAACACAGGAACCATCTTGATCGCCCGTCGGCTGGATGCGGCTCGACGCTCCAACTATAACTTGACGGTGCAGGTCACTGATGGCCACCACAGCGCCACCACACAGGTCAGACTCAAAACAACAAGTCAAAAAATAAGGAATGACTAGTCTGAAACAGAGAATTATAACAAAGTTGAATGTTGAAAGACAGAAGCAGGCAAACCTCAGAACAGTAACACCACAGAACTGTATTTATGTGATTTTAGCCGCTCAGGTGCTGCATGTGAAGCAGCTTTGAGTCTCCATATTAAATGTTGTTCATGCTGAGCATCCATCGTCTCAACCTGCAGGCCTACATCCGTGTGCTGGACATGAACGAGCATCGGCCCGTCTTCCTGAAGCCGCTGTACCAGGTGAGAACAGTAGAGCTTCTTACAGCAACAAACCCACAAGGACATTCTTTACAGGTAATAATGGGTGTTTGAGAGACACAACCAGGTGGTAAAACAGGAGAGAACTGTTTGATCACTGTAATACAGAGAATGAAAGTCCTCAAAGGGATAGTTTGCATGTGTTAAAGTGAATGTGTGGTACTTATCCTTTAGTCTAGAACAGAAACCTTAAGCCACCTGACTGAAACTTCACTCTGCCGTCACACTGAACTGAAGCTGTTATCTTTGTTTTTTGAAAGCTGATGGTTTTGAAAAGAGCCTAGATAACGGCTTCACGTCTCTGTCAGAAAGCGTTGTCAACAAGATAAAGCAGTGAAAATACTGTAAATAGTACATGCTGTGAATTTCTCTGTGAGATGAATAAAGTATCTATCTATGTACACTTAAATCAGGTTCATTTTTTAGCTGTTTTACTGCTGCTCTGTCCACATCAGTACATGGCTTCACTTCCTGTTTGTTTCTCTGAAATACCCTACTTAAAGGACATCACTTTGGTGATTATAGAGGACAAACAGAAAAATGCTGCTTTCCACACCTGGTTGCATCGCTGAGATCGCTCCAATTATGTGAAAACATCCACACTATCCCTTTAAGAGTTTATTATAATAAAAATATGGAAGCTAACTTTCCATCAAAGACCACAGGAGTAGTTCTCAAACTTTTGTCCCTATTGGAACCTGAAAAAAATAATGACTTAAGAAACACTCAAGAGACAAAGATGTCTTCCCTAAGAATCTAAAATGAGTGTGAGTGTGTTTTATTATGTAAATTACTGTAATAGAGTGAGAATGGGTTTAAAGTACCTTTATTGATTTCTGTTCTGGTTCTAGTGGATCCTCCAGGAAGTTTTATTATGTTTTTATTTTTTTTTTTATTTTAGACTGAACTCTCTGAATTTAAACACATGTTGAGGATTATTTTCCACCTCTGCAGGCCTTCTTTACTGTAATTATCATTGAACAGACAGCAGTGCTCTTGTTGCTGTTAGTCTGACTGCCTTTATGACTAAAAATTGTGTTTGACCTGAAACGTCCTTCAGTTTATTCATCTTTCATACTGTTGTTGTTCTTTCATTTCCTCCTGTGTTGTTTTAAGGTGAGGGTTCCTGAGGACACTTCCCCTTGGAAAGACATCCTGCAGATCAGCGCTCGGGACGCCGACACCAACAGTAAGCTGGTGTACTCCATCCACAGCAGCCTCCACCCAGACAGCACCAGGTTCTTCCACCTGGACCCGAAGAGCGGAGTCCTAGTGATGACAGAGGAGCTGGACTACGAGACGATCTCTGTTCATACGCTCATCGTTATGGTAACGAGCCAGTAGAACAGGCAGTATAATGATAGAAAAGATAGAACAATAAGCTTTATCAGAAACAGCTTCATTTCCACATTTACATGTAATATTTAAAAACACTGTAATGAGTCTTTGCTCCTCTTCAGGTGCGTGACCAAGAGATCCCAGTGAAGAGGAACTTTGTGAAGGTGGTGGTTCAGGTGGAGGACTGTAACGACCACTCTCCAGCTTTCCTCAGCCCCCGCTATGAGGCCAGCATCTCCAGCCTGGCCCCCACGGGCTCTGAGGTGGTCCGGGTCAAGGCTCTGGACAAGGACATGGGCAGCAATGCTGACATCAGCTACTCTCTGAACTCTGGTGAGAAGAAAAAGATCTTTTTTTATGTTTGCTCCCTTTCAGCTTTGCTCTGCTTTACATTCATCCTGTTGCACATAATCACACCTGGGAGCTGCTGCCATTTTCTAATATAGACCACCAGGAGTCGATCCATACAAGCACAGCCTTCAGATGTTGGCTGTTTTACTAAGAGGGTTCAAGGGCATGATGATGGAGCCTGAGGGAGGAAAGTGTCCCTCGGTTAACTCCTCAGCCAGGATTATGATTTAAACCTGCTGCTCTCTCTGGACTGAGGCTGATCATACATGATTACATACATGGCAGTTCATAATGACCTCTGGCTGCTGCAGGGAACACATTATGCCAGCTCAGTGGATTTTATACAGCAAAAAGGTCCATCTTAAAAACTAATAACCTCCAACCTTCGGGACTTTTCCCCCTTTATAACTGGAGAGAGAAGTGAGGTTAATGTGGCTCGGTCCAGAGCCTCTATAAAATCTACATGTAACCCTCATCAATTAACATCTAGTTTGTTTAAAAGCAAATGTGTAATCTTTTGAGGGTGTAAGTTTAACAGAGACTGAACCAGGATAAAAATTAAGAGAGTTAATTGGTGTAACTCGTCATTTCCGTTCTCTCCTGCAGGAAACATCGACCACATCTTCTCCATCGATCCAGTGCTGGGCTCCATCAGTGTGTCCAGACCTCTGGACCTTCAGCCTCAGGACCAGTTCCACTTGACGGTCAAAGCCACAGACCAGGGCTTCCCTCAGCGCAGCGACCTCTGCTCCGTCCACATCCACCTCCGCCTCTCTGACCAAACCCCACCTGCCTTCCCCTCAGACGAATATCTAACAGAGATCAGTGAATCCAGCTCCGTCGGGACGCCGGTGGTCACCATCTCGGCCTCCAGTCTGGCTGCAGTGCATTATGGGATAGAAAGTGGGAACTCAGATGGAAGGTTTCACATCAACATGTACACAGGGTTGATTTCAACCCAGAAACACCTTGATTTTGAGAAGTGTTCCTCCTACAAGCTGAAAGTCACAGCTTCCACCACGGCTGGAGCTTCGTCCAGGACCATCGTTTCCATCTACGTGATCGACGAGAACGACAACGCTCCTGTTCTGCAGCAGTGGGAGTATCTGGGGCAGGTGAGCGAGTCTGCTCAAATCAACAGCATGGTTATGGGAGAAAGAAACACCCCGCTGGTCATCCAGGCTACAGACGCAGACAAAGACTCAAACTCTCTGCTGGTCTATCAGATCCTGGAGCCGGAGGCCCTGAAAGTCTTCAGGATAGACTCCAGCATGGGCACCATCTCTTTAGTCGCACCAGTTGACTTTGAAGCCCAGGCTAAGTATCACTTCACTGTGCAGGTAAAAGACTCAGGGGAGCCGTCACTGTACGCCACAGAGCCTGCCAAGGTCACCGTCCATGTCCTCGACCTGAATGACTGCCCACCACACTTCACCAGCCCAGTGTACGAGCCATCCATCATGTCCCCAGCTGTCAGAGGTGCAGAGGTGGTGGCCGTCACGGCCCATGACGCCGACTCTGCAGTGTCATACAGCATCACAGAGGGGAACCTTCACAATGCCTTTTCAGTTCACCCCAGTACTGGAGTGATCTCTGTGAACAACGTGTCACACTTCAGGCCTTTTTACCAGCTGGTTGTCAAAGCCTCTGATGGCCTCTACAAAGACCTGGCTGCTGTCAGGGTAAACCTCACAAACCCAACAGCCAGCAGTCTTGGATTTGAGCAGAAAGTGTATTCAGTTAGCGTTTCAGAAAACCTAAAGACCGTCAAAATGTTGGCGGCACTCAAAGCCACAGGTTGTTTTTTCAATGAGCCTCTTTCCTTCTCTGTGGTAAACCCAGTGGAGAAGTTTGTGATCTCCCAGACATCAGGTGTTCTGGAAACAACTGGGATCCCTTTTGACCGAGAGGAACAAGATGTTTATGATGTGGTGGTAAAGGTAGAAGACATGAGAACGCCACCTAGGACTGCTACGACCCAGGTCAAGGTTTTTATAGATGACGTCAATGACAACTCTCCACAGTTTCTAAACTTGCCCTTTTCAATGATGATTTCTGAAAACTCTGAACCAGGAGATATTTTATACCAAGCGACTGCCATCGATGGAGATCTGGGAGAGAATGGCTCCATCATGTACTCCCTGGAGGAGGACTACGACCTCTTCAGGATAGATCCTGACGTAGGCGACGTGTCCCTAAAAAGACCTCTTGACTTTGATGTCCTGAATAAATATGTGCTGACGGTCGTGGCTACAGATGACGGCGAGCCCAGTTACAGCACGGTGGCCCATCTCAGCATCCAAATAAGAAACCAAACCAACCCAGTTTTCCAGACTCTTCTGTATCCACTGAAAGTTCCTGAAAACGTCCCTCCGTTCACCACTATCCTCCATGTCCAGGCCAGGAATCCAGAGGGCTATCGGCTCATCTACAACCTGGAAGAGGAAAACACCTCACAACACTTTCATGTTGATTTCAAAACTGGCGTGCTGACTGTCACTGAACCTCTGGACTATGAGAGCCAAACCTTTCATGTGCTGACAGTTCGAGCTTCTGACTCTGTGACCGGAGCTTTCTCTCAGGCCTCCATTGAAATAGAAGTAGAGGATGTGAACGATAATGCACCGGTCTTCTCAAAGCTGATGTATGCTGTGACCGTTGCTGAGGGACTCCCGATCAACACCCCTGTGATCCAGCTGTCTGCCTCTGATATGGACTCTGGCAGAAATAAAGAGCTTACCTTCCAGATGGTGACGACGGAGAGGAACGAGTCGGACTTCTTTGAGATAGTCCCTCGTACTGGGTTGGTTGTCACAAAACAGGTGCTGGACCATGAAGAAACACAACACTTTCATTTGAGAGTCAAAGCTACCGACAATGGCACTGTTCCTCTCAGTGGTGAAGCCCACGTCTTCATAAATGTCACCGATGTCAACGACAATCCTCCAGACTTCGTGAACTCCCAGTATGACGCCACGCTTGATGAAATGGCAAAGTGTGGCCACATAGTCGTCAAAATTCAAGCTTCAGACCCGGACACCGGAGACCTGAACAACCTGAGGTACAAAATCCTGTCAGGGAACGAAGGTCGCTACTTCAACATCAACGAATCCTCAGGAATCATCTCTTTCTCTAACGTCTGTAAGAGGAATCTGGATCCTTACTACAACCTGACGGTGGCGGTGTCTGATGGAGTCTTTCAGAAAACAGCACCGGTCAATATTGACATGATCAACAGCAACAGACACAGTCCACACTTCAAGCAGAGCGTCTATGAGGCAGAGCTGGCTGAAAACGCAGAGGCAGGAACTCGAGTGATCAGACTGGCGGCCATCGACCCGGATGACGGGCCATACGGCAGCGTCGACTACACCATCATCAACAAACTGGCTGATGAGAAGTTTGCCATCGACGCCGATGGGCAGATTGTTACGACACAGCCGCTGGACAGGGAGAACCCCACCCAGAGAGTCATAGCTATCAAAGTGATGGCCAAAGATGGCGGCGGAAAAGTGGCCTTTTGCACCGTCAAGATAATCCTCACTGATGAGAATGATAATGTTCCCCAGTTCAAAGCATCAGAGTACCAGGTTTCAGTCCAGTCAACTGTCAATAAAGGCTCTCCTGTGATCCAAATCATGGCTTATGATGCAGATGATGGCAAAAATGCTGATGTGACCTACGCAGTAGATGAAGCCGGAGAGGTGGCTGAAGACATTATCGAGATCAACCCTTTCACTGGAGTGGTGAGTGTTAAAGAAAGCCTCGTGGGCATGGAGAACAAGATCTTCAACTTCAAAGTCAAAGCTCGGGACGGCAGCCTTCCTTTCTATAACTCCACCGTCCCTGTTCAGCTCAAAGTGGTTCCTCCTGAGGTTCCTCTACCCAAGTTCTCAGAACCTCTCTACACCTTCTCAGCTGCAGAGGACGTCCCCATAGGAACAGAGGTGGGATCGGTCAGGGCGGACTCGGACATGCCCCTCATCTACAGCCTGGTGAATGGGAACACCGTGGAAAGCAACAAGGACAAAGTGTTCAGTTTGGACAAAGACAGCGGGACTTTGCTGCTGCAGAAGACCATCGACCACGAAAAGACCAAATGGTATCAGATAGATGTGATCGCTCAGGGGAGCCACAACGGGACAGATGTGGCATCACTGGTGTCGGTCAGCATCCAGGTCCAGGATGTAAACGACAACCAGCCGGTGTTTGATGCAAACCCATACAGGGCCTTCCTGGCTGAGAACATGCCTGCTGGAACCACAGTTATCCAGGTGGGAAGGTTTGAATCTGTGGAGCTAGCCAGTTCTCCCTGAAGGCAGCTAAAAGGAAACGAACTGACCACTGCTTATTTTGACCCACAGGTGACCGCCAACGACCCAGACACAGACGCCAACGGTCTGGTGACCTACAGCTTGGAGTCTCTGGCTGATGACACCGGGCCAGACATCACTGAGGTGTTCTCCATCGACGGAGACAGCGGCTGGATCACCACTCTACGGGAGACAGACTGCGAGGCGACCAGGGTTCACCGGTTCAGTGTCTTCGCCACGGACCACGGCGGCGACGCCAAGCTGTCCTCCAGCGTCCTGGTGGAGGTGACGGTGACGGACGAGAACGACAACCCGCCCAAGTTCTCCGACGACGTGTACCACGGCTCAGTGGTGGAGAACAGCAGCCCCGGTGAGGTCATTGTCTCCATGACAACCACGGATGCTGATGTGTCGCTGGAGAACCGCCTAGTGACGTGTTACATCACAGGTGTGTACGCAGTGTGTATGCATGTGTTATCATCAGCCAGATGAGAGTCCTGTTCATCATTCATTCATCCACACAATGAGGTGAAATGAAATCTCTGTTAATCACCCTCAACTCAGTCCTGATTCATTATTCAGCAGCAGATTAATCACAAAGAGAAGCAGGTCGATCTGAATACCAACTGGATGCCCTGCAGCTAACAACAACACAAACAAAACCAGGAATTAATGCAAATCCTCCATTTTCCTCCAGAAGGAGCTCTACTGTCACAACAGAGTTTCATTATTTAAAGTGTAACAGGGGGACTATGGGATTATTTAGAAGAGGAGGGGTTTGGCTTGTCAGAAAGAGAAAAAAAGGCAAATGCTGGTGTGATTGTCCTCAGGATTACTTATTACCTCGCTAAGGAGGTTATGTTTTCACCGGGGTTTGTTTGTATATTTGTATGTTGGTTTGTTGGTTTGCAAAATAACTCAAAAAGTTGTGGACCGATTTTGATGAAATTTTCAGGGTTGGTCAGAAGTAACTTAACACTGATTAGTTTTTGGTGGTGATCAGATCCGATTCAACGGCACCACCAAAAATTAATCAGTTTTAAGTTAGGCCACTTCCGGCCAATCCTGAAACTTGTCAAAAACTTCGTCCATAACTTTTTGAGTTACTTTGCAAACCAACAAAAAAAAAACCAAACAAACAAGCCCTGGTGAAAAGTTAACCTCCTTGGCGGCAGGGGTAACTTGGCGGAGGTCTGCGCTCTCTGAGTGCTTTTCTAGTTTATTCTGTGCTCGTCTTAAAACAAAATCCACTTCAAGTTTTATTAGTTTTTCACCAGGAGATTTCAGGAGTACAGAGGTCTGGACCAACACCTTTTGCAAAAGTCACTGCAAAGGATTAAAAATATGTTAAACATTTAATTCACTCATTTAACTTTTTGTTGAGTTACTCCTATTTCGGTACGGGTGACGGTTTAGATCAGTTGGAAATAGAAAAGTAGAGGGTTATGGTTTATGGACAGAGACAGAGTTTTTCAAACTTTTTTTCCATCTGCTTCCATTAAACTGGAGACAAACACCATATGTTCAACACTGAAGCTCCAGAACAATCTGGATTAATAAATAGCTCTACAGTAATAGGAAAAAAGGTTTTTAATGAAAGGTTGGAGTTAATGGATCCACGTCTTCCTCGTGGGGCTGCAGGTTGTTGATGAAGAGGAGTGTCAGAGCTTTTTTGAATCCTCCTGATGTTAAAACAGAGATGAATGAATTATTCATCAGGACAAACATGACCGTGGAGCTCAACATCAGAGTTTGTTTTAAATAAGAACAATGTTTTATTACTCAGAAGATCAGAGTCAGCAATGACGACAAAAGAGCAACACGATCAGAAAGTCAATGAAGAGTAATATTAATACTACTGCTGTACTGTTAATACTACTACTACTTTACAAGTATACAGATACTAGCTCTGCTGCAGCGTCCTGCACACTTAAACACATGATTACTGATTTATCATAGATAGGATATTTGCAGATCAATAATTGGATCTGCCTTCAATCTTTCCTCAAAAAAAATCATTAATTTTTGGATCAACAAAAACGTCTTGTGTCAAACTGAGATGTTTTTGAGTCAATTCAGTCAGTTTAGAAAAAACATTCAGCAGATATACTATAGACATTTCTAAAATAGAAGGTTATCTCCTTCAGGAGTACCTTCTGCTCTGGTAACCAGTCCTTCTTCCTGCAGATGGAGACCCGTTGGGACAGTTTGCCATCATCCAGGAGGACGAGGGCCAGTGGGGTTTGATCTTGAAGGAAGCTCTGGACCGAGAGACAAAGGACAAGTACACCCTCAGAGTCACGGCCACCGACGGTAAAGCTCAGGCTGCCGTTATGGTGGACGTCCACGTGCTGGACATCAACGACAACAGTCCTCTGTGTGATCAGGTATTTAATCTCATTCACAATGTTCTGTAATTTTCTTTAATTGTGCCAATAATGTTCCTCAGTAAATGAAGTCATTTACAGGTAATAATGCTCCCTGTCTGCCTTCACTAATAAACAGACTCATTAGCTCCACTGGAAATGTTTTCAACCAGTGAAACCTTTACTGATCTGTTACTGGATGCAATGAAACTATAATGCTGTTGGACCGCTCACACAGAGCACAGTAAGAGGAGTCAGACCCTCCTCTTCATCACTGACCCGTGACCAAACAACCTTGAACATGTCAGGATCAAACCAGACCTGAGAGGATTGATGGAGTAGATTTTTGACTGTATCTGGTCAAAAGATGACAGAGGATGGACGTCCTTGTTAACGTGGCACACAGTAATCTTTGACCTACATTAGTGTGCTGGGGCTGTATTACAGAAACTAGACTTCTAGACTCCTCAGTAAACTCTCCTTTCTCTTTTCCACTATTTTTCTTGTGCACTTTGGACGTAACAGTCTCCTTTCTCTTCCTATCACTTGTCAGTGTTTTTTTCCTCTTTTTATGATGGTGGAGATGGTCTGGTATCTCAGTCCGCTCTCTTTTATCTCCAGACTTAGTGTTGTACATTTCCTAAAAAGAACATTATGAGATTACAGATGTCTCCAGTACCTCTAACTCATCATTGATTTGTTTGCTGTTATATTTGCTCCATTTTCTCTTCTTTTCAACGAAAAGAAAAGATGGTTTATGTAATTTTATCAGCATGTTTGATGGTTGTTGTGACTGTGTTGTCAGTTTCCTTGAGTTTGATCTAAAAACAAAAAGCACTTTGGGGTTCAGACTCCTGCCCAGCGACACTTTGACATGACGACAGGATGAAGTGGAGGGTGAACCACCGACCCTGTGATTAAGTGGCTGCTCTCCCACTAAAACAGAGCCACCATCAGATAAACAGTTGGTGTTTATCTGATGGTGGCTCTGTGACTTCATTTTACAACTTTCTTTTTTTTTAAGTCTTCCTTAAAGATCAATTGCTGCTCTAATAATGGTTAAATGTTCACATCACCTTTTCCTCCTCATCACTGCTGGACTATAGGATCATGTCCTGTTATTTATGGAGGTCCATGGAGGCTGATTATTGTTATTACCCTCCTGTTCCAGCTGCTCTACACAGAGGCGCTGATGGAAAACTCCCCCTCCAGCATGTTTGTGTTGAAGGTTTCGGCGTCAGACCCAGACGTGGGAGCTAATGGCCAGATCTCCTACAGCCTCCATGGTCCCAGTTCAGACAAGTTCCACCTGGACCAGAGGACAGGTAGGAAGGTCTGCTTCCAGGTGTGTGAGCTGTGATAGACTCAGAGCTCCTCACATCCATCACTCCTCATCTCTGTCATCACATCCTTCTCTCTCTGCGGTGCTGCAACCAAACACTGGAGAGATGAACTTTTTGTGTCATTTTAGAATTCATTAAGAACCAACAGGTCAACGTCTCCAGGAGAATTAAAAAACAGAAGTACAATTAGACATACATGTTAAAACTTTGGAATAAACTCACTAAAAAGCTATTTCTATTCAGATTAATATTGGCACAAAACTATAATACAACAGTACAACTCTGTAGGGACAGGTATTTTATACAGTATGTTCCCTCAAACCAAATTCACTGAATAATACCTGAATATTTACCTGACTAATACCTGAATATTTCCCTGAGTAATACCTGAATAATAGATGAATAATACCTGAATATTTCCCTGAATAATACCTGAATATTTAGCTGAATAATACCTGAATATTTCCCTGAATAATACCTGGATAATACCTGAATATTTCCCTGAATAATACCTGAATAATACCTGAATATTTCCCTGAATAATACCTGGATAATACCTGAATATTTCCCTGAATAATACCTGGATAATACCTGAATATTTCCCTGAATAATACCTGGATAATACCTGAATATTTCCCTGAATAATACCTGAATATTTAGCTGAATAATACCTGAATATTTCCCTGAATAATACCTGGATAATACCTGAATATTTAGCTGAATAATACCTGAATATTTCCCTGAATAATACCTGGATAATACCTGAATATTTCCCTGAATAATACCTGAATAATACCTGAATATTTCCCTGAATAATACCTGGATAATACCTGAATATTTCCCTGAATAATACCTGGATAATACCTGAATATTTCCCTGAATAATACCTGAATATTTACCTGAATAATACCTGGATAATACCTGAATATTTACCTGAATAATACCTGGATAATACCTGAATATTTCCCTGAATAATACCTGGATAATACCTGAATATTTCCCTGGATAATACCTGAATATTTCCCTGAATAATACCTGGATAATACCTGAATATTTACCTGAATAATACCTGGATAATACCTGAATATTTCCCTGAATAATACCTGGATAATACCTGAATATTTCCCTGGATAATACCTGAATATTTACCTGAATAATACCTGGATAATACCTGAATATTTACCTGAATAATACCTGGATAATACCTGAATATTTCCCTGAATAATACCTGAATATTTACCTGAATAATACCTGGATAATACCTGAATATTTACCTGAATAATACCTGGATAATACCTGAATATTTCCCTGAATAATACCTGGATAATACCTGAATATTTCCCTGGATAATACCTGAATATTTCCCTGAATAATACCTGGATAATACCTGCCCCACACTCCTTAAAAGAGGGTTCAAAAGAGGGTTAAACATGACGTTGATTTAAAAAAATCACACAGTATAAGAAGAGAACAAAACAATGAATAAATAATGAAAATAATGAGAATAACATGAAGTTAGAGATATAATTAATCCCTCACTTTTGCTTGTCTTATTTTATTCTAATGATTTGTGACGTGATATTCAGGAGATTCAGAGTAAGATTTCTTTCATGAATAGCGGTTGATATATGGAGTGAATAAAATGTTATTGTCTCATGAAGAGTAACTGCAGTGTTAAACAGAGGTTTGCTTTTTGTTTTAGTGTTCTGTCTTGAAGTGCATAAAGGATGAGCTCTTTGCTAAACTGATTTCTTTTGGCTCAATGATGATGAATTTTATCTGTAGGGAAAGAGGAATATTGAGTTCAGACAGAAATAAAATAACCTGTTGTGTTTGACCATCGCAGCTCTGCTGCACCAACTTTCAATAACAGTTTACCTTTTGTTTCACTACTGTTTTCACACACTGTTTTTAACTTTCTAAACAACTATTGATGAGTTAAAAAATGAAATATTCAAACAGATTAAACTAGATATGAAGTCCTTAAAAGTAGCTCCACAGATTCACCAGTGGCAACGTTAAATTAGCTGCTTCATGTTAATGCATCAATATTAATCATCATATATTATTGTCATTAGCTGGTTTCTGGTTTGGTCCATGGTTGTCCCTTTGTTATTGACATAAAGCATTGTTTTAATTGACTTTCGTCCATCGTTCCCCAGGTGAGCTCTTCACCCTGGCGGTCCTGGACCGGGAGAAGGAGGTCGAGTACCACCTGGTGGTGAAGGCCACGGACGGCGGTGGGCGGTCCTGTCAGGCAGACGTCCGCCTGATGATCCAGGACATGAACGACAACCCTCCTCACTTCTCCTCCAGCCACTACGAGGTCACCGTGTTTGACAACACCACCCTCCGGACTCCTGTCGCCGTCCTGTACGCCAAGGACCCAGACACTGGTAGGTTCCTGTGAGACCAGTTCCAACACTGAGACCATGAAGACGATGGGTAACACTGAGCTGGACCAGAATGGATGGACTGAACTAGACTAGACTCAGTCCTCCTATCAGCTCTGACTGAATCCTATTAAACTCTGCAGTCATGTGTACTGTATCTATACATCTATGCTTTTCCTCCAGCAACATCATCACATTTTTAATTTTTAATTGGTGCCTCGGTTTGTGACCTCAGAGCTAATTAGCAGATGTTAACATGCTGACCTGGAGTTACATCATTATACCCGCTAATCACCTGAAAAAGGTGAAGTAGTTTGTCTGTCTGTCCAGTTTCTTGACAGACGGTCAACTCTTCAGATCTATAAATATATTGATTGGTGGTGTGTGATCTGCACACTGGTGCTCACATCCTGATGCTACAGTAAAACAGAGAGAAAGACCAGGATGTCCAGAGCTCGTTAGTATGGGTGCTGCATGTACTGTTAGGGCTTTTATTGTGAAAGGTAAGGACAGAAGGCTGAAATGAATAATAAAGCGACCTTCATGTCATGTGAAGGTACAGAAATGTTTAGAAAAAGGTCGTAGTCTTTAAACTGAACTAACCAGCAGGAGTTTCTTCTGCTCTCCTCCTTGTTCTTTGTTTCTTCATGTTTTTCTTTTTGCTCTCTCTTTGTGATTTATATAATCTTGATTTTTAGTCCCTCTCACACAAATCTGTCCTTTTGTTTTCAGTGCGTTTCTTTTTTCCAGCTCTGATCTGAAACCAGCCTCTTCTGGCTGAAGTTTGCTGACACAGTTTAGTCCACATTCACTCCTCTGTGTGTGGATGTTTTATTCATGTCTAGTCTTTGATGGTGTGAACAGTTTCAGTCAGATAAAAGTGACAGGTAGCTCTGGTTAGTGTAGAATAATCCACCTGGCTGCTGCTGGACTCAGACACATTCAGACAGGTAGACTCTCAGCAGGTAGGGTAGGGCAGCCACTCCTTCAGATGTGCAGCAGCTTGTCCTCTTTCTGTACAAAGACTTTCTCACAGAAACAAACTGTGACTAATGAATGCTTCTTTCATTATTGGATGTTTTACCATAGAAACAGTATCCCAGGCAGCTGGTGAAGACAAATTCAGACACTATTGATTTAGCAGATCTGATGTGAACGACCTTCTTCTGTGATCATTTGACTCTGATCAGAAGAACAGACTTCCTGCCAGACTTCATGGATTCATTCAGATTGATTGATCTGCTCTCTCTGCAGGCAGCAGGATTTGACATGTTAATTTGTGACACTCATTAAGATGTTTTTTTTAAACTGAATCTTCCTTCCTCAGACAAACCACCTGTTGGAGTTAAAATCACTCTCAGGAGTCTGTAATTATCATAAAACAGCAGCTTGAGGTCTCAAAGGAAAACTGGAGTATTTAATGAGGGACCGGGTCGACACACTGACTGTTAATGTAACATGAATATTTTCTGTTGTTTGCTCTTTTTCTGAAAAAGTATCTCTACTGACCTGTTAGCACAGATAAAGAACAATTCACTGATATCACCTCCAGCCAGGAGTCAAACACTCCTATGATGACGCACATTTGTGCATAATTAAAAACCTGTTGATATAATATTCATAATTCATATCATAATGTTTAGGTGTGTTTCCTGTTCTTTGGGCCGACTGGTTGTGCTCAGAGCTGACAGACAAGAAGCCTGAGCTGCTCTAACTGAACATGACTCCTGTCACATAACCTGAATAATAGTGTAGATGTAAACTGTGTTAGTGTGCTCACTGATCATATAATAATGCATTGTACTTATATAGCGCTTTTCATGACACTCAAAGTTGCTTTACAGTGTAGATACATTATTCATTCACACTTGGTGATGGTAAGCTACATGTGTATCCACTAGAGATGCACTGATTCAGTTTTTTCTGATCCAATCCCGATACCTGGGCTGAGCGTATCTGTCGATACCCGATACCGATCAATACTACTGATGAATGAATGAACTGTATACCTTACCATGTGAGTGAAGGCATCAGACTAGACATAAACATTTAGCTTTGTTAAAAAAAGGTAACAATAGAACACAGATATAAATGTACTTCATTTATTTATGAACAAATAACAAAGTGTACATGAGCAGCAAAAAGAAATCAATAACACTTCCATGTAAAGTGCACTGCAAACAGATATTTTCAAATGTAATATCAAATATAGCATGTTGCTGTGTGTTTGCTTATCACTAGCTGCTGTGTGCTCTGCATTAGGGCTGCTCCATTATGGAAAAAATCATTATCACTATTATTTTGGTCAATATTTACATCACCATTATCCAAAGGATTATTTTTGAGTTACACAATGCATTTCTTCATCATTTCTCTGTGTGAAAAAACAACACTGCATATGGTGTTTGATATGAAATATAAACAGTAATATTAGTAACATCCTGTTTTTAAAGCTAGACGCAGAAACAGAACTTTTTTATTATTGTTCTGAATTATTTGGAGGTTTCAGTGCTTCTCCTGATTAAAGTGAATATATAAAGACATGATAGACAGTAGTAAAAGACAGAAGCATTGCATAAACAGTCAGAGTTCAGTTTCAATAGTCAGTGCTTATAGCAGACACACCCCTCTTATGTAGTACTGTCCATAGTTGTTTACGCTGCTCTGTTGACTTGATTTGATTCAACAATAGACACTAATCTTGTTAAGATGAACACTGTGTCCACAGTTTGGACACATTTTATGACAGAGGACAAGGAGTGATTGTGAGGGGTAGTGGAGGGTAGAGGGTTTGGGTGATCAGTGAGAGTAGCGGGATTGCGGCGGGGTTATTTGCACAGCCCTACTCTGCGTGATGATGTAACCGGCGTTGCAAACAGAATTGAAGTGACTGGATCGTCCTCATTCATCAGATATCCGATCCAGCTAATTAGTCAATATCGGTATCGGATTGGTGCATCTCTAGTAGCCACAGCTGCCCTGGAGTAGACTGATGGAAACGTGGCAGCCAATCCACGACTACGGCCTCTCTGACCACCACCATTCATTCATAATTCATTCATAATAACATATTCATAGAAGCATTCACCCACATTCACACACCAGTGATGTCACTGGTGGCAAGGAGGGTCAAGACAGGGTGCAGGATTCAAACCGAAACCTGCTCTACCACCTGAGCCACTGCCACCCACTATTAAAGAACTTTTAGAATTAATTAACATTTAATGAATCGTTGATCAGAGTTCATCCTGGTGTTTGCTCAAGACAAAAACAATAAGCAGAGTCAATTAAGATTACAGCCATTTCCTCATCACCTCATGTTGTCTTCAGTAGATAAATCAGATATTTTAAATCACAGTGTGGCTTTATGCACAAACATGTGAAATACTTTATAAATTAGACCAAGTTTCTGCTTTTAGTTGGAGTTAACAGAAGGTCAGTAACATAAACTGAATGTATGCTAGTTTTTTATATCAGATTTAATGTTATCACAACAATACAGACCTTCAGGCACCATGGTGGTGTAGTGGTTAGCACTGTCGCCTCACAGCAAGAAGGTACCGGGTTTGATTCCCGGCCCGGGGCCTTTCTGTGTGGAGTTTGCATGTTCTCCTCATGTCTGTGTGGGTTCTCTCTGGTACTCCGGCTTCCTCCCACCATCCAAAAACATGCATGGGGATTAGGTTAACTGGTTAATTTAAATTGACCGTA
This sequence comes from Synanceia verrucosa, assembly GCA_029721515.1. Lineage (NCBI taxonomy): Eukaryota > Metazoa > Chordata > Actinopteri > Perciformes > Synanceiidae > Synanceia > Synanceia verrucosa. The sequence goes on from CM056553.1 coordinate 367,333, forward strand.
GGTGTGAATGTGAGTGTGAGTGGTTGTCTGTCTCTATGTGTCCTGTGATGAACTGGACACTTGTCCAGGGTGTACCCTGTCTTTCACCCTAAGACAGCTGGGATAGGCTCCAGCCCCCCTGACCCTATGAGAGGATAAGAGGGAGAAGATGGATGGATGGATGGACAAACCTTCAGACTCCGTCATGTGGCCCAAAAGTAAACTGCAGATATAAATGTTGAAAAACACCACCAGCCTTTTTATCCCACAGAAAGAGGGACAGTTTGTGTTTCCGGGGTGAGTCAAACTCATAAATATCTCAGATGTTCGCTGCTCTGAACACCTCATGAAGCTGCTTCCTGTGATTGGCTGAGCAGGTCTCACCACACCGTGATCCATCCCTGGTGTGCTGTTCGCTGGCCTCATGCTTTTCATTGAGAGCACCCTCTGGTTCAAAGACATTATATCTGCAGAGTCGTGTTCCCAGGCAGATGATCCTCATGTATATTGGTGACCCTGTGACCTTTACTTTCACCAAAATGACCACGTCCTCAAGAAATCTCCAAATCTGATGCGACGACTGCCATGAAGTTTGCAGAACAGTTAGTTTTCTTGGTACATGAAAGATCCTTCAACACCTGGAGATGCTCTGATGAGGAACACCTGGTGGGAATCCAGGTGTGGTTTTGATGGGAAGTTTATGGACTAATTTGTTTTTCTTCTCAAGGAACAGTATCCAGACCTCTGTCAGTTACAACAACAACAAGGTTATGTCAGGGCAGTTCTTCAGGTTGCTATAGCAACAGGACGTTTTATTAAATTGTTGACATTTTCTGTGGTCAGTTTATTTCCATTGTCGGGTAAATTCTGACCTATAAATGCTTTGGTTCCACCTGCTGCAGGTATAAACTCTGAGGTGAGGTACTCCCTCCTGGCCGGTGACAACGGCTTCTTCTCTCTGGATGAGTTTTCGGGGATCCTTCGTCTGGAGCGACCCCTGGACGCTGACGCTCCACCCTCGTTTGAGCTGAAGGTGAAGGCCTCCGATCGAGGCCTGCCTCGTCACCTCTACTCTGTTGCCACGGTGACGGTGGACGTGGTCTCCCTGGACGACTACCAGCCCATCTTCCTGAGTTCGGAGTACATCGCTCAGCTCCCAGAATCCCTTGCGGTCGGGTCAGAGGTGCTGAGCGTCTCCGCCCTGACGAGAGATGGAGGAGGACCGGATCAGGTTGTCTATCGTATTGTGTCTGGTAATGAGGACGGACGCTTCCTGCTGGACAGGCGGACAGGTCAGAACATTTTCCTCCACATGCTCCCACATTTCAGAGGTTGAAGTGTTCATGAGTTTTTAGGCCTTCTCTACTCTTTTCCAGAAAAACACAAAAACATCATCCTGTTTGAAACGAGCTTCTTCCTTCTGACTGAAAAATCCAGCTCTTAAAAAAAAACAAAAAAACCCTCTTAAGATTCATCATGTAGTTCCTCTCTGAGGTCACTGGAGGTTCAGCATTTAAGTCACAGGTTTACCACAACAATGTTCACTTTAAATTAATAATAATGGTAATATTTTGTCTGCATTAATATGCAACGCAGTTTTAACCCATTTCCATGTGTGCTTTAATCTTTATTAATTCAGTGTTATGATTCATTTGAGCTCGACTAAATATTCTGACACTTCAGATATTATTTAGTTTTTCGTTCAAAGTCAGAATTAGACCTGAAGCCCTGCAGTTTGAGTCTTCAGGTGCTCTGAGTCCTGTTTGGGGCTGATCTGAGCCTGTTGGTCCCCTCTGGACCAGCTGGGCCCACCTGGACCTTCTCAAGGCTTCCTGTCTATGAATCATGGACCTGCACTCGTTGATTTCGGCCCGTTGCTTTAGGCTAAGTCTTAAAAGTTTGAAAAGCAGAGATGTGGAATGAACAGACTCTGGAGGGAATACTTTAGACTCTGCTGGTTCTTGAGATACTTTAGTTTAAAAGTAAAAAGTGACATTTAAAAAGCCGTCTGACAACTTTAATGGCCAAGTTCAGAAGCATCTCTTGGGATGAACACCTCAGACAGAGTTCTGATATTTCTAATCTTATTAATCATGAGTCAGATATTAAATGGTCTGCTCTGAAAACGAACCCGATCTAAAAGTAATGGCAGCAGACTCAGTCATTTTAAATTGAGTAAGAAAAAGCTAACACTGCAGGATTATGACTAAAAAAAGAGGAGCTGATGTTGGCTAGTTGTTGTATACGGTCATTATGTCCAGCAACAGTTAGGGGAAACAACTCGTTTAGGTTTAGGAAAAGATTGGTGGTTTATGGTTAAAATATTCATGCATGTAGCGTTACTTACATGAAAAATGAATCAACCTGACCTGATCAGCCGACAGTTTTGTCTAGAAGGTAACCCTCAAGTCGTCTTTGTTTGTGGAGTCTGGACTATAACACATCAGTCTCCTCTGAGCTGGAGCTCCAGTTATCATCCCAGAAAAGCTGTCCTTCTGTTAGTTTCTCTCTCTTCAGTTTGAGTTTCTGCAACTAACTCTTGTGTTGACACAAGGAGGCTCATGGGAATTGGAGTCATTAGAATAATCAGGGTCACCAGAGACTTCCTCCTGAAAATCAAAACACAGCAGATACGAAGCTTTATTGGCAGGGAGCTGTACATAAACCATATCTCTGTTTGCATTAAAAACACAATGAGCAGAATTTTAGCAGCAGTAGTTACCACAATAAATCTGTGACATTAGCATAATTATCTGAGAGGAGCGTCTGCTCTGAGATTACATTGTGTTGAGTGAGCAGCTGCTGGGAGTGTCCACAGAAAGAGTAGGAAAAGGAAGAAAACAATGATTTGTTTGTTTGGCCATTTTTAAATGGAAAGTTAATTTTTCATACAGTGAATGAGCAAATTAAAGTGTTGCTCCACTGAAAGTCAGCAAACAAGCAGATATCTGTCAGTAGTCTGATCGTATTTAGTGGAGGACAGAGCATCCATCCATACACAGCTCGTCTGCTGACAGGTAAATAGTTTTCTTTTTACCAACATTCAGTGTAAAGTAAGAGCCCTAAATAAACCACACATGCAAGCATCACTCCTAAAAATGGTCAGTCAGCAGGAACTAAAATGATAAAGTCAGCTGCTCCTCTCATCAGTAACTCATTGAGTTCCAGCTGTTTTATAAAACAGGAAGTGTCTTGTTCCAGTGTTTTTGTCCATTTTCAGTCATATTTCTAGACCCACAGAATATTTAGTTCTATGTCTCTGAAAACAGTGAATAGCTCAAATGAAAGAAGAGACTCTCTATTTCATCATGAAAAAAATGTTTGTTTTTACCTTGTTCCATTCTTGTTTTATCAGAGGTAGAGTAGAGGACACTTTCACCAAAATCACCACTTTTTCTCCACCTTCTGTTTGTTTTGCTCTCTAATCTCGATCGTCTCCACTTCCTGTTTTGATCTCTGTGGTGTATACCGTCTCTTTATGCTCTGACTACATCTCCCAGAAGCCCCAGCATTACTCACAGGCTGTGAGAGAGCACATGATCGGTAACCAGCTGCTGAAAAACCACTTTGGCACTAAAAGAGTTAAAGACAGACGATGATCAGCTCCACTGATGTTAACACAGGAGAATAGTGACGAACTGCAACCGGTCGCTTTACAAATGTTAAATCCATTGAGGCCATAAAGTGGCTGATCTGACACACCTGGAGATAATAATCTGTGTTTCTATTAATTCCATAGTTTCATAACAAACTGAAAACAGAGACCACCCTGAGGTGTATTTTCTGGCCGATGCTTTACAGTTTGCACGTTGACAGAAAGGAAGAAGCTGGAGTTCAGCCGACTGTCTCCTGTAGAAAAATGTAAAAACTAAATTAACACTGGATCGCTCTGACTCAGGCTGGTTCTCCAGATCTGCCTGATCTAAGAAAATAAATCAATGTGAGGACGAGGTGCAGATAATTGGCTGGTTGAAAGCTGGAGGTGTTTAGATGGAGGGGAGTGGTCTGGGTGGAGGTGTTGGGTTCATTTTGTTTTATTTGTGGTTAAAGAGCTCTATCAGAGAGATCCTGTCTGCTCAGTGAGCACAACAAAGAGAGAACGCTTTCTTTTACTCTCAGCTCCAAGCCCACTGACTCCCATTGAATACATATATATTTATATGTCATTAAAATATGAAAAATATGTAAAAAATCTTTCTTTCTTTTAGTTGTTAGACTTTGTAAGATGTGTGTTGTTGCTTTATTTCTTGATAATAGAACTGAAAATATTGGGAACATTTGTCATTTCCACTGTCAGATTCATACCTGCAGCCCTTCAGTGACTCACTGGTGGTATCACTGAACAGTGACTCATCAGTCTGTAGTTCACACTTTTATTATAACAGTCACCAGACACAAAGAACATAAACAGGGCAGCCCTCCACTAAAGAAACAAATTAAATCACTGCTGCTAACAGCAGATGTTGACAGCTCTGCTAGCTCCTTTATTCTTCTCTTTTAAACATAACACTGTGATGATGTGTTTTCTTTGATGGGCCTCATTCACATGCAGCAGAAAGCAGAAACATTCAGTAAGAGGCTGGAGGTGAGGAGGTCCATCTGTTAGAGCTGAGGAGGTCCGCTGGAGGTCAGGTGAACGAGGACTGAAAGGAGCGACTCAATAAGCGACACAAAAACACTTCTCATCCCAGACTGTGACGCCTCTTTTATCGCTACCATAAATTGAGGTTAAACTTCACATGTTGAAGACAGATAAGACGTGAAGACGGCAGACAGCTGAGCAGAGATTTACAGCCTCTGAAAGGTTAAAGTCACAGCGAGCTGCACTTCACTACATGTGTCACATGAAGCCAGTCTGACTTATGAGGGACTTAGTCATCCAGAGCACATGGTCTGCACCATGAGAGCATCCATTTGAAACCATATATTAAGTCTGTCACCACATAATGTGATGTGCAGTCAAGCAGAGCAGCATCCTGGTAGTTTACATACAGAAGGATGACGCTTCAGATGAGCGATGTGAGGAATAAGAGTGACCTCTGCTATTTACTGTTTTATTTCATAGGGTTAGGCTTTTTACTGCTTCATGTGGAAAAAAGAAAAACAAATTAATGTAAATATCTGAAAGAAAGAAAAGAAGGCAAAAAGAAATATTAGAGAAGGAAATGTTTGCTCTTACTCATGTTCAGGAAGCCGTTTGTCTGTGATGTGTTAGATTATAGTCAATAAAAAGCTCTGAGCAGGTCACATCTCATCACTTTCTTCTTCACTTCAGGCCTCCTGACCCTCGTCGCCCCGCTGGACTTTGAAGTTTCCAGGGAGTACTTTCTGTCTGTGGAGGGAAGCCGAGGCAAGTCGTCCCTCAGTGACATCACCACGGTCATCATCAACGTGACGGACCTGAACGACAACGCTCCAGTGTTCGGACGAGGCGACTACAGCACAGAGATCTCAGAGGACCTGACGCCTGGAAGCGTGGTGATGAAGGTCAGAGGTCACCAGATGGTTACCAAAATAAAGCTCCTCAGTCTAAATGATGTCTTTAATGTAGAGATTGGCTTTTATGCTGAAATCTGATGATCCAATATTGTTCAACTCTTCATTTATGACCCAGATATCAACCCATACTCATATGTGCAGCTTTTTAACACAGTCTGACTCATTTTATTGTGAAGATCGACCGAATGATTCATTAATGCAACATGACACCACCACGACATGACACTGGGAAACTAAATAACTATATTGAACGTATAGTTTTTTTGCGTATTTTTATATTGCTTGTATTGTTGGTTTTGCACTAGATTGCATTTTTTTCTTACTTTTTCCTACTGAGTATGGCAACTGTTGAAAGAATTTCAAGTGTTATCTTGTCTCATCTTATCTTATAACTAGCAAATAATACAATCATTAAATTATAAACTGCTCTTTAATATGACTGAGAAAATAGTGCCAATAAAACCAGGAAACAGTAGAGCAGCTTCAGTCCAGACTATAGTTAGCATAGTCCTCCTTTACAGTGCTGGAGCTCTATGACTGCTCTCTTTCTGTTTCCTCATGAGAGATGGATCATTTTCCATCAGTAGGACACTGGAAGTAATTCAAACCATACACATTATGTTAGTCAGGCACCAGATGAGCTGGCCTGTTAGCCACGACTAGCTTGTTAGCCACAGCTAGTGGGCCACTTGTTTTTCTGGTTGTAGAACGAAAGAGTCCCAGTTAAAGCTCCTCAAAGATGGAAACATCCAACATGCTGACTGAAAGGACGTCTATACAGAAATACAGCAACAGCAGAGAAATCATGGAAAGTTTTACTACAGAATAGTCTTCATGCAGTCATTTACTCTGAGCAGGTCGACTGACAGCTGGTATCTTTAGACGCTGCTGGAAATACACAGTGACATGTGGCTAGATCAATAATATAATAATAAAGAACATAAAAAATAATACCTAATATGATCCAAGGTTGAGTTTAACTGAGGGACCTCTCTCTGTTATCTGTCAGCTCGCAGACAAATATTTGTTTTTATGATCTCACTTCATGCCAGCGTAGGCAGAAAACACTCATGTCAATAAGCTGAGGCTGTCAGCACCTGCAGCAGATGATTCAGGTAATTAAGAAAAAGAAAAGGTGGAGGACAAAGAGACAGTTGAGTCCACAGCTTCTAACATGGACACAATAAGAGCGTGGTGAGGCAGCCAGTCGATAGTGTTCATGGCTAACAAACACATGCAGTCATCCGACAGCATGTCAGCCGTCATGTGTCAGAGATAACAGCAATAACACAGCTCAGTGGTTCAGCTGCATGATGAGTCTGTAACGTGACATTTGTCTTCTGTTTTCACCATTTAACTGTTTGAAATGTTTTAATAGTTTTATCTCAGCAGGGGAGCAGACACACGACAGATAATGAGATAAAAGAATAAAGGGAAACAAGTTTTACTGCAACATATCTAACATCTTAATGATCTGAGGGAGACTCATCTTTCTCCTTTAATTGGGCCTAAACGTCTTAAAAACAAATGAAATCACCTGACATTAAATTTTGTCATGTGATAATTGACAAATGTCTCAGATGTTTTGACATTAAGACTCCTTCACAATAAGCAAAAATGAGCTACCAGCAGAAAAGTACTGCTGAAAACACAAAGACAGCAGTTTACAGAGCAGAGAACACTTTGTCTGCTTTAAGCACCTTGTTTCTGTTGAGACTGTGAAGTCAAACCAATACAAGACGGATGTCTTTCACCAGCGAAGGACACCTAAGAGGACATTTCTTCATGTTCTCTCCTTAAGGACACCTTAGAGGACATTTCTTGATGGTTGCTCCTCTTGAAGGACACCTTAGAGGACATTTCTTGATGGTTTCTCCTCTTGAAGGACACCTTGGAGGACATTTCTTGATGGTTTCTCCTCTTGAAGGACACCTTAGAGGACATTTCTTGATGGTTTCTCCTCTTGAAGGACACCTTAGAGGACATTTCTTAATGGTTTCTCCTCTTGAAGGACACCTTGGAGGACATTTCTTGATGGTTTCTCCCCTTGAAGGACACCTTAGAGGACATTTCTTGATGGTTTCTCCTCTTGAAGGACACCTTAGAGGACATTTCTTGATGGTTTCTCCTCTTGAAGGACACCTTGGAGGACATTTCTTGATGGTTTCTCCTCTTGAAGGACACCTTGGAGGACATTTCTTGATGGTTTCTCTTCTTGAAGGACACCTTAGAGGACATTTCTTGATGGTTTCTCCTCTTGAAGGACACCTTAGAGGACATTTCTTGATGGTTTCTCCTCTTGAAGGACACCTTGGAGGACATTTCTTGATGGTTTCTCCTCTTGAAGGACACCTTAGAGGACATTTCTTGATGGTTTCTCCTCTTGAAGGACACCTTGGAGGACATTTCTTGATGGTTTCTCCTCTTGAAGGACACCTTGGAGGACATTTCTTGATGGTTTCTCCTCTTGAAGGACACCTTGGAGGACATTTCTTGATGGTTTCTCTTCTTGAAGGACACCTTAGAGGACATTTCTTGATGGTTTCTCCTCTTGAAGGACACCTTAGAGGACATTTCTTGATGGTTTCTCCTCTTGAAGGACACCTTGGAGGACATTTCTTGATGGTTTCTCTTCTTGAAGGACACCTTAGAGGACATTTCTTGATGGTTTCTCCTCTTGAAGGACACCTTAGAGGACATTTCTTGATGGTTTCTCCTCTTGAAGGACACCTTGGAGGACATTTCTTGATGGTTTCTCCTCTTGAAGGACACCTTAGAGGACATTTCTTGATGGTTTCTCCTCTTGAAGGACACCTTGGAGGACATTTCTTGATGGTTTCTCCTCTTGAAGGACACCTTGGAGGACATTTCTTGATGGTTTCTCCTCTTGAAGGACACCTTAGAGGACATTTCTTGATGGTTTCTCCTCTTGAAGGACACCTTGGAGGACATTTCTTGATGGTTGCTCCTCTTGAAGGACACCTTGGAGGACATTTCTTGATGGTTTCTCCTCTTGAAGGACACCTTAGAGGACATTTCTTGATGGTTTCTCCTCTTGAAGGACACCTTGGAGGACATTTCTTGATGGTTGCTCCTCTTGAAGGACACCTTGGAGGACATTTCTTGATGGTTTCCCCTCTTGAAGGACACCTTGGAGGACATTTCTTGATGGTTTCCCCTCTTGAAGGACACCTTGGAGGACATTTCTTGATGGTTGCTCCTCTTGAAGGACACCTTGGAGGACATTTCTTGATGGTTTCCCCTCTTGAAGGACACCTTGGAGGACATTTCTTGATGGTTTCCCCTCTTGAAGGACACCTTAGAGGACATTTCTTGATGGTTTCTCCTCTTGAAGGACACCTTGGAGGACATTTCTTGATGGTTTCCCCTCTTGAAGGACACCTCTGCAGTGTATTTTTAGACAGTGGGGGAGAGGAGCTGTAGATAACCTCTGACCTCACATTATTATTATTATTATATTAATATATTTTCTTGTATTTTCTGGGTGCTGTCAGTTTAGTCCGTCCTCTCAGACTGCAGGAGGTGTCTCTCCTCTCCTCACCTCCCTGTCTTGTCCTCCAGGTGACGGCCACTGACCAGGATGGACCCATCAACAGTCTGCTGCGTTACTCCATAGTGAGTGGAGATGCTCTGCAGCAGTTCTCTATTCACCCTCGTAGTGGAGAAATCAGCGTCCGCACAGCGCTGGACAGAGAGGAGGTTAGTGTGGAGCAATGAACCCTTAAAAAGGCAGATTAAATCGGTTAATTTATGAAACACATCGTAATATCTCTCTCTTTCTAGGTGCCTCATTATTCCCTGACGGTGCAGGCAGCAGATGAAGGTGATCCTCCTCTGTCCTCGGCCGTCCTCGTCACCATCACTGTCATGGACGTCAACGACAATCCTCCCGTCTTCTCCCAGGTCAACCACAGTCTGCTGCTTCAGGTGATAAAAACACAGCGTACTTTCCCTTTATTTCCTCTCAGAGGGAAGAAAAACACTTTGTGTTCAGAAAATAACCACGTAGGCAGCCTGAAGCGCTTTAAAAAACTAAAATGTTGACGCCACACTGCCTGCAGTAGAAAACAGAGCTCCCACAAACCTCTGCATCAACAAAAAGTAAACAAGCAACATGTAAAAAAAAAAAAAAAAAAAATGCCCTGAAAGAATCGCCTCATCAGCTCCTGCAAACAACCTCTAGTGTCCCGAGAGGGAAGCAGCCGTCACACTCGTGTGTGAAAGTTGACAACACAGTATGAGCTCACTACACATGAATATGAGCAGGACATGCAGCGCTGTGCAGAAAGTCAGCTCACTTCATCTGCTCAAGCTGCCGTAGTGAAAATAAACCGTCTACCTGCTCTAGTCTGGACCAACAAGGTGATGATGGAGACAGAGTGATCATCTGTCAGTAGATCTCTCAGCAGTCCTTCATCAGCTCGCTGCACTGAGATGTGCTGTTAGCTCATTAGAACTGAAGCTCTTCAGAACAAAGACCACAGAGGAAGATGCTCATGATCTCCTGGTGCTGGTCTACCAGGTGGTCTTAGCAGGTCTTCAGTGACACCTGAAGCCTCCAAAATACAGGACTGCGTCTGCTGGTGTGGAAAAGCTTCAGGCAGCTTACGTCCTCATGCCTCCTGCTGTGGACAGGCAGACTTTTCTGAGGCAGCGTCTCCAGCTCATAAACAGGCTGGTGGTGAGGCCCAGACCGAGGAGGATTCTGGAGACGTTTCAAGACGTTTCTGCTTTGATATTTATCACCAGCTGGAACATCTGAACGTCTGAAGCTGCTGGTGAAGTTCAGTAGTTTATTAACTTTATGAAAAGCTTCAGCAGGATAAACGGTGACATGAATGTTTCACCTCCACAGATTCTGATGACGAAAGATCAAAAAGTGAACATTTTAAATGTCTTGATTTTATTTAACCTTTGCTTTAACAACATTCACATTTGACTGATTTGTGGTTTTGTTAGTGTTTAAGATTTTCATCGGTCAAGAACGGCCCTGCTCGCATTAAAATACAGTAATATGAAGCTGAAAATAAGCTGATACTTTTTACAAACTAAAACATAAATGATAAAAATCCTGTTAGTGGCTTCAGATGCAGTTGAAACAGTGATCATAAGAAGTGTGTCTTATTTTTGAAGGCTAAGCATTAGCCTTAGCATTAGCTTTTGAAAGCTAAATGATTATCTGGTTCTCTCTGTACCTGTGATCCTCTATTAGTCTTGATTTGTCCTCTGATCAGCTCCCCTCATGTTAGCCTCCAGCACCATCTGAGTCTCTTCTTATGGTCTAACAGCTGCAGCAGACCAGTTGGTTCCTCACTGGTTCCTCACTGGTTCCTCACTGGTTCCTCTGGTATCGTGGTGATGGAGCATTAATGTATAAACTCATAATAACCCAGACACACTCCTCACTGCCTCCATCACTTCCTGAATGTTCTCTACACTCTGATGAAGCCACTCTTTGTGTTTTGTGATGCATGCTCAAATAGAAATTTAAAGTCCAGAGTTTCATGTTTTAGACCATTAACTCTAAATTGCTGCCCCTCTCCCAAAGCGTGTGCATTTCTTTAGATTGATAGCCTGTCTCCATACTGTTTATTTATGGCTCTGGACAGGTGATCCATCATGGTGAACCTTTTAAAAACTTTATTTTCTTTTAGTTCAGTGAGCTGCTGTTGTTGGAAGATCAGCCTTTGTAACCTGTTGACCTCCTGCAGGAGGGCGAGGCGGTCGGCAGCAGCATCCTCCAGCTCGTGGTGACGGACAAGGACACGCCCAGGAACGGCCCTCCTTTCTCCATCCACATCGTCAGCGGCAACGAGGACCGCCGTTTCCAGGTGGACCAGGGTGGCCTGCTGTCGCTCTCTGCTCCCCTCAGGAGGAAGGTCAAACCTCATCACCAGCTCAAAATACAGGTGAAATTATTATTATTATTATTATACCCCTGTTTTAAACTGGGTTTTTATCAAGTTCTCATCCTCAGTGATGGTCTGCTGCTGCTTCTGTCGGTTAGTTAGTTTGTTGTTGTAAAATGTTTGTTCAGATTCAGGTGCAGAGGTGAACAGATCTATTATAGCAGCATCATCTCCTTCACTTGAACTGAACTCTTTCTTCCTCACTGAGTTCACTACTCTTCACCATTTTCAACAGGAGTGAGGACTTCAAACTGAATTCACCTTTTTAGATCCAAATGTGATCCAGAACACTGGAATTCACTGAGAAGTCAGAAATTAATCCAGAATAACAAACAACCACTAAAACATGAAAATAATAATAATAATGTGCTTTCAGATTTTTCTGCTCTTGCTCCAAACACCCTTCAGTGGTGGTCCAGCTCACAAAATAACTAAAGTCTGTGTGAAAGGGTTGTTAAATGACCCTCCAGTTGACCAGGGAGTTTATGGTCTGCAGTGTGAAAGGTGTCCTGGTTTGGTCCCTGCAGCCTGTCCAGGCCTGCAGAGAAGAGCGCTCTGATTAAAAACAGAGTTTTGGTCCACTCCCATCAGATCAGTCTTCCTCTTGATCCCCTAAAGATTTTTTCAATAAAATGAATCAAACATGAATTAGCTCGACATCTTTCTGGGGAAATCCCACTGATCAGGGAATCCTGATAAAAACGTGCAGCCTGTTTCTCTCTAGCTTGTACAGTGATCAGACACACCTTTTATTATTGATCATGGCATCAGTCTGGAAAGATCTAGAGGTCTGTGAGCTGCTCAGCATCTGTAGAGAAGAAGAGGAGGAAAAAATCAGACAGCAGCTCTCAGCAGGAGGTCAGACCTGCCTGCTGGCAGTGTTAAAGAGTCCTGATGCTGAACAAAGAGGGTCGACCTGCTTAGAAAACCCTGCTAACTTCAGGATAAAAGCAGCATGACTGATTACAGCAGCATCAAACCAGCAGTCTGTTTTTACCACGTGCTGCCATAGCATGGATAACTGCAGTGAAAATATGTTAGCTATAGCATACACTCAAACTGACAGGAATTATTTTATTTATTCTTTTATTTAGCTGCTGTCCTGTTTGCTCTCCAAACTCTCATCAACTGTAGGAAACTGACTCTGAATGAGCTCCTCATAAAACCATGTAGAGCCGCAGAACTTTTCCTTTAACCAGTCTGACAGGGTTCAGGTCCTGCTCTGGTTCAGTTCAGAGTCCTGGTGGTCTCTGACAGGGTTCAGGTCCTGCTCTGGTTCAGTTCAGAGTCCTGGTGGTCTCTGACAGGGTTCAGGTCTCTGACAGGGTCCAGGTCCTGCTCTGGTTCAGTTCAGAGTCCTGGTGGTCTCTGACAGGGTTCAGGTCCTGCTCTGGTTCAGTTCAGAGTCCTGGTGGTCTCTGACAGGGTTCAGGTCTCTGACAGGGTCCAGGTCCTGCTCTGGTTCAATTCAGAGTCCTGGTGGTCTCTGACAGGGTTCAGGTCCTGCTCTGGTTCAGTTCAGAGTCCTGGTGGTCTCTGACAGGGTTCAGGTCCTGCTCTGGTTCAGTTCAGAGTCCTGGTGGTCTCTGACAGGGTTCAGGTCTCTGACAGGGTTCAGGTCCTGCTCTGGTTCAGTTCAGAGTCCTGGTGGTCTCTGACAGGGTTCAGGTCTCTGACAGGGTTCAGGTCCTGCTCTGGTTCAGTTCAGAGTCCTGGTGGTCTCTGACAGGGTTCAGGTCCTGCTCTGGTTCAGTTCAGAGTCCTGGTGGTCTCTGACAGGGTTCAGGTCTCTGACAGGGTTCAGGTCCTGCTCTGGTTCAGTTCAGAGTCCTGGTGGTCTCTGACAGGGTTCAGGTCTCTGACAGGGTTCAGGTCCTGCTCTGGTTCAGTTCAGAGTCCTGGTGGTCTCTGACAGGGTTCAGGTCTCTGACAGGGTTCAGGTCCTGCTCTGGTTCAGTTCACAGTCCACTGCTGTGTCTTCAGGGAGACATAATTAGCTTTTTGATTGGATGTGTTGGGCTGTAGTCAGTTTTATTTGTGTAGTCCAGTATCATAAATTACCTGTGGAGACTCCTCAGTCCAGGACAGGGTCAGACCTTATAGGAAGCCATATAATACAGACTTTAATAACACTGGAGTGTTATGAGGTTACAGCGTTCAAGGATACTCAGGATATAATGTTTCATGAGTAAAGGATAATAATAAAGGATAATTAGAGTCTGATGGGAAACAAACTGTTCATGAAGGATCTAAATATTTCTCATCTCAGCTCTAAAGCTGATCAAACTAACTCCATCCTCCTTAAAGAGGCAGACCTCCCTGACGGACACACAGTCCTGTCAGTGTTGCTAACTGTGCTAACTGCTGTTCCTCCACCAATCAGGTGACAGACAGCGGCCACCCCCCCCTCTCCTCCATCTGTGTGGTCAGCATCAATGTGACGGAGCAGAGCAGATATCCTCCCTCTGTGGTTCCTCTAGAGGTCTTCATCACCACCTCCAGCGGGCTGTTTGCTGACCGGCTCATCGGCAGGCTTCACGCCTCAGACCAGGACCAGCAGGACGTCCTGACCTACAAGCTGCTGTCAGAAAACCCAGATGGAGGGAGGTTCTCTGTCGACCTCAATGATGGTAAAATCTGGGCGGATGAAACCCTGGGTGAAGGGTCGTACTCCCTGAACGTCAGCGTGACGGACGGGAAGTTCAGTGTCTGGACGATGGTCAGAGTTCAGGTGTGGGCGGCCGACCAGAGGGCGCTGGACTCTGGTCTGACGCTGCAGCTGGTGGGGCTGAGCCCTGAGGAGTTCCTGGGAGACCACTGGAGAGGCCTGCAGCGCAGCCTGGGACAAGCTCTGGGCTTCCCCAGACAGGAGCTCCACCTGGCCAGCCTGCAGCAGCTGCCTGATCAGGTCCTGGAGGTCCTGCTGGTCTGGAGGCCTCAGCGTGGACCGGTCCAGCCTCTGCCGACCAGCAGACTGTCAGGTGATTGATAAGTGTCCATCCGTTTAAATAGTCTCTATTACCTAACTCTAGTGCAGCAGGTAGAATATATAAATGTAAGAGAAACAAAACTTCATTCAAATGATGGAACGTTAAGGAGCTGCTAGTTTAATGAGTCCAACATGTTGAGGGTGGAAATCACTTCAAGTTCTTTCTTTAAGAAGTGATGTGATCCATGCAGGTGGATTATCTGTAATTAGCCTTAAAAGTTGGGTTGCAGCTGAATTACAGGTGTCAGGTGTGTTTCTTCAGTGCAGAGAGACTCTGTCTCGTTGTCCTCCATTAATCTGGACAGATTGGATAAGCAGCTCTGAAACCCTTGGCTCTTTCATGCAGGCATCATGGCGGACATCGAGGACTCTCTGGGGCTCAGCATCCTCAGGTCGAGCCACAACGGCTGTCTGGGCGGCGGCTGTCCACCGAGAGGCTGCAGGAACGCCGTCCGGCTGACGTCAGAAAGACTGAACCATTTCAGCACCTCCAGAGCCGCTTACATCACCCCTCAGCACACCTGGGAGAGCGTCTGCCCCTGTAACGGTACGTCAGCTGATGTTCACCATCCTCCGATGAGTCTCATCCAAAAAAAACATGAAGGAGACACTTCATCATCTCACCTTCTCTCTGTGATAATGATGAAATGAACAATCATCATGACTAACAAAGTAAAAGACACTGAAAGAAAAACAATAAATAGGAAGGGAAATTTGTTTCTCATTCAAAACATTTTACCTGATAAAAAGCAAACCCTCTTCTGTGTCCATCTGTAGATTATCCTGACCTGCTTTAGTTCATCTGTTCACTGATGTCAGTCAGCAGTTGGACTTTCTTAGGGACTAGTGTTTAATTTAGATTTGATCTTCGGTGTTTGCTGACCAGGGGTAAATGATAGAAATGAGAGTGGACATGTTTGATCACTTCCTCCACCTCTTTAAATCTTCCTTTGTCTTTGCTGTTTTCATTCCTGTGAGGATTAGTCAGGACATACTCTCATTATCAGCTCCTCTTCCTCCTCAAACATCTTCTGAACGTCTTATCTCCATATTTTGACTCAGATGATTCCTCCTGAGTCTGAAGAGACTCTGGTTCAGTGATAAGGAGGAAACACCAGGACCATAGAGGCTTCATACTGAAGTTTGTTCTGGTTTTAAAAGTTAACTATTTTTTATATTATGATATTAAATATATGAATCCCCAGAGCCATGGTTTATTTCAGCATAACGAACATTAAAAACAGGATTTAGATTTTCTTTTTTAGTGCTGCAGTAGTCTCTGTCTTTCTCTGTAATCTGAATATTGTTGGATTAAACGGAGTGAATAAACTGTTTTAAATACTGTTTAACCATCTTACTGTAAATCTGTAACAACAGTAGCTAAAATTTTAAACTATGAGAGTCACTATCAGTCAGTTTGTGATGAAGCTAAGAGACAAACAGAAAAGTGTGATCATAAAGCTGAATGGAAACCGAAGAACGGAGGAAAGTTGTGTGTTTTTTTTTTTATCACTGAATGTCTCCACAGGCGTCATTAAAGTTTTACCTCAGAAACACTGCTGGTATGAATAAGATCACGGAGGATCCTCCATCCTTCATTCAGTCCTTCCTCTCCTGTTTACGCTTCAGCTTCTGACAAAAACATTGATTTGTTTTTTGGTTTTTCAGCTTGTGGTGAATTTTTTTTCTTAGATTTAAAAACATGTTTTTCTCTGTCCTCATAGGACATTCAGTGAACACTATGCAGCCACACAGTTTTGTCAAAGTTTTCTTGTCTCTTTAAAGTGTTGAAATGTTAATTAACGTTAGACTAATTTATATTTGTAAAAGAGCGTTGAGGCTTCAATCTTGGACGACTTCTCTGATTGATTCTCTTAATTAAGGGTTTTGTCTGTAAATGATCCAAACATGGAAACATGGTCCGTCACAGTTTTCTTCATATCCCACCACAAAAGAAAAGCAGCTTCAGGACGTCATGGAGGATCATATCTTCTAGAAGGTGCTACTTTTCATTGAACCACTGAGTGTTTCTGTTTCAGAGTCTGCTCTGAGGTTTGATGGTCAGTCCTACCTGAAGTACCTTCACAGGATGGAAGACGACCAGGCCTTCACACTGTCCCTGAGGTTCAAGACCTTCCAGAAACAAGTCCTCCTGGTGTCCACCAGCAGCACCAGAGACTGGGGAACTCTACAGGTATTGATCTGTTTGAGGATCAGAGGAAGAGCAGGATTGACTGAGATGATCACTGATCTGTTCTGTCCTCCTACAGCTGCTCTGTCAGCAAGGTGTAACTACGATTTTTTCTTCTTCTTCTTCTTCCTGCTCCTCCTCCTCCTCTTCTTCTTCTTCCTCCTCTTCTTCTTCTTCTCCCTGCTCCTCCTCCTCTTCTTCTTCTACTACCTCCTCATTCTCCTCCTCTTCTTCCTCCTCCTCCTCCTCTTCTTCTTCTTCTTCCTCCTCTTCTTCTTCTACCTCCTCCTCCTTCTCCTCCTCTACTTCCTCCTCCTCCTTTTTTCCGCCTTCTCCTCTTCTTCTTCTTCTTCTTCCTGCTCCTCCTCCTCTTCTTCTTCTTCTTCTTCTTCCTCCTCTTCTTCTTCTACTACCTCCACATTCTCCTCCTCTTCTTCCTCCTCCTCCTTTTTTCTTCCTCTTCCTCTTCTTCTTCTTCTTCCTCCTCTTCTTCTTCTTCTTCTTCTTCTTCTTCTTCTTCCTCCTCTTCTTCTTCTTCCTCCTCCTCTTCTTCTTCTTCTCCCTGCTCCTCCTCTTCTTCTTCTTCTTCCTCTTCTTCTTCTTCCTGCTCCTCCTCCTCTTCTTCTTCTTTCTCCTCCTCTTCTTCTTCTTCTCCCTGCTCCTCCTCTTCTTCTTCTTCTTCTTCTTCTTCCTCTTCCTCCTTCTCTTCTTCTCCTTCTTCCTCCTCCTCCTCCTCTTCTTTTTCTTCTTCCTCCTCTTCTTCTTCTACCTCCTCCTCCTTCTCCTCCTCTACTTCCTCCTCCTCCTTTTTTCCGCCTCCTCCTCTTCTTCTCCTTCTTCTTCTTCTTCTTCCTCCTCTTCTTCTTCCTGCTCCTCCTCTTCTTCTTCTTCCTCCTCTTCTTCTTCTACTACCTCCTCATTCTCCTCCTCTTCTTCCTCCTCCTCCTTTTTTCTTCCTCCTCCTCTTCTTCTTCTTCTTCCTCCTCTTCCTCTTCTTCCTCCTCTTCTTCTTCTACCTCCTCCTCCTTTTCCTCCTCTTCTTCCTCCTCCTCTTTTTTCCGCCTCCTCCTCTTCTTCTCCTTCTTCTTCCTCTTCCTCCTTCTCTTCTTCTCCTTCTTCCTCCTCCTCCTCCTCTTCTTCTTCTTCTTCCTCCTCTTCTTCTTCTACCTCCTCCTCCTCCTCCTCCTCTTCTTCCTCCTCCTCCTTTTTTCCGCCTCCTCCTCTTCTTCTCCTTCTTCTTCTTCCTCCTCTTCTTCTTCTTCCTGCTCCTCCTCCTCTTCTTCTTCTACTACCTCCCCATTCTCCTCCTCTTCTTCCTCCTCCTCCTTTTTCTTCTTCTTTTTCCTCCTCTTCTTCTTCCTCCTCCTCTTCTTCTTCTTCTTCCTCCTCTTCCTCCTATTCTCCTTCTTCTTCTTCTTCCTCCTCCTCCTCTTCTTCTTCCTCCTCCTCCTCCTCCTCCTCCTCCACTTCTTCTTCTTCCTCTTCTTCTTCACTGCCTGTCAATAGCTCAGGTCAACCAGGTTGCACCATTGCACCATGTCAACCACTTTCAATTAAAGGCAGCAGAACATGGTTATTTCCAGTCATCTGAAGGAAGTTTAAAGATCACTTTCACTCTCTCCTGACCTGCGGTGGAGGATTAAATCTCTTCCCAAATGTTCAGATGCTTATTTACTGTCAGAAAGGTTGAATCTAGATTTAATCCCTGGGGAACAACGAGAGGTGGAGCTTTGTTTCACTTCCCTGATTACATCTTAAATGATGTTGTATTTGTGCCAGCAGTCACTTCATCTCTGATATCTGGTCTTGCCTTTGGTTTGGTCTTTTTGTGCTGTGTTTCTGGGTCAAACCTGAAAACAAACAGAATCAGCTTGACTTGAAGTCGCTCTGTTGTGACAATGCTGACATTTCAGACCACGTGGACTCATTCATCCGTGAACCACCAGCTGAGTCCTGGACTATCTCTGTCCTCTCCTGACAAGAAAAACCAGCAGGAGGCTGAGGTGTTTGGGATTTCTGCCTTTCCTTTATCTCTGTGTGACAGATGGTTTTATGTGTTTTTGGTGCTAAATGCCTGATTGAATATCAGATGTTAACTCCCACCCCTCAGTGGATTATGAAGCTGATGCACGTCTGGTTTACGATTCCCTTTTTTTCCAGTGCAATCAGCTCATCAGTGCCCTTTTAACTGCTGTCTGTGAACGCAGCACGTCAGCCACATGTTGCCCTTTTATCTATCCACACGTCTTTTTTGGGGAAGCTTCATCTGGTTTACTGTACAGTATTAAGGTAGCACCTTGAAAGGGAATGTTTGTATTCTTTGAGAGACATGAATAATTCTCTGGACAGATGACAGAAAATAGCTTCAGAAGCACTTGAAATGCAGCGGGATGCTTCCCCTTGTTGGCTCCTCTCATTTGTGTCACATACCTGTGCACTCGGGCAGAATAATCAATCATTTTGATTCCCGGGAAAACTTCAAAAGCAGCGTTCAGTCTTTCCCAAGGTTCCTCCTCCAGGGTTTGGTTCTGGAACAAGAGTCCCTGTTCGATTCATTGTGAGCAGAAACACCTTCAAAAGGAATTTCTCACCGTGGTCATCTGAGGAGTCCCTGCTCTGCTTCTTTGAGGTGACTTCAGAGAAACTTCCTGGAGGTACGACACACTGTTTGTGTGCTTCGTTCCCCTCGAGACGCCTTGAACCCGAGCAGACCTCATCAGTATGCTCCGTCAAGATCTCTGAGGAAAGAAGAAAGACATTAAAGTTCAGGCTATTTACTGCTGCTAATTTTCTGCTCTGCCTGCATGGCACAGCTCAGAGTCTTTGAAATGGAAATGTTAGCAGAGGAAGTGAAGGAGAAGTGTCAGAGGAGAGAAAAGATGGAGGTTCATGTCAAGCCAGGCTCTGATCCGGTCTATGGTTTAGTTAACCCTGTTTAGCAGCAGCAGCACTGAGTTAACACCACAGTCACATTTTATTTCTACCTCCATGCTGCTCCACTGCCTCCACCTAATTCCTCATGTCAGACGTATGTTTCACATCAATGATCAGCACAGCTTCATGGCTTCTGCTGGATTTACAGGATTATTGCATCACTGTGATGAAGTGTCTTGATTTGTGTTCAGTTCAGTGGATCAGACAGAATAAGATATGAATCACTCAAGTTAAAGAGCAAACATGTCTGTGATCATCGATTTATACAAGTCATAGGATTACATTTCTATCATAAGATCAGGACAAACAGATATTTCTGCTTGACCAGACGCTCCAAACTGATCATCATTCAGGGATGGTGGCCAGGAGCTGCAGAAGGACTCCAAACAGACTGAAAACACGTCAATAAACTTAAATACAAAGAGTGACTTCAAATGACCTCAGAGACAGCGATCATCTCTGTCTGCAGGGACCCATGATCCACCTGTCTGCAGCCTCTTTGAATCAACTGTGTGCAGATAGGAGACAGTCCTCTTTTTGTCATTAGCATGTAAAAACAAAAGGCAGAAGCTGTTCCCATGTCATCACACTGTTTCCTACAGGGAGCAGCTCCTCCTGCATGCTCTCTGTTCAGTCTGCTGATGCAGGCAGAATACTGGAGCACAGCAGCCTCTGTTGCATGTTGAACTTTGCCCGGCGGTATCAAAGCTCCCTGCAGGAAGCTGGAAGCGTTTGAATGTGCGTTCATGCTCTGTGATTTATGGAGCCACATGGCGCCGATGCTGTGCAGCTTCGGTCCCGGCAGTGTTTGACTTGACACTGTGCTCGCGTTGCATCGGCTGTGCTGATACTGTAAAATCACCAGTGCGTCAAACTGAGCTATCTCTCTTCAAATATCCTCCATAAATCACACGAGAAGCCACACAAGTCATGTAAAATAGATTAAAAGACAAGCGACAACCGCCTTCACTTGCTCCCTGATAAGATGAAGCCAGAGCCGCCCTCATCCTCCTCCCTCCTTCTGCTCTGTCGTTAATCCATGTGAAGAATTTCACCACACCGTCCTGCCAAAATAAATCACTCCTGTTGGTATTTTTCATGGTCTCAAAGGATAGGATAGAGTTTTATAGGCAGCAGAAAATATAAAGTAGAACAAAGGGAGAGAGGCTGATCCTGCTGCAGCAGCCGAGCGGATCAATAATGCATCACGGCCTTCAGCGTCCAATGGGGTTGATGCTTAGCAATTTACAAAATACACACTCCATCTGTATATTTAATACGGTGAGATATGAGGAGCCTCCGTTACATACAGAAGACATGAATAGATAAAAAAGCTGCTGCCTTGTTAGTGGGAACGCTGAGCCTGCAGAAGCATTAAGAGGCTGATGTTGACAAAATGCTGAATAAATGCGAGCACACGGCGGTGTGCCGTTAATGGAGACCATCAGCAGCTCTGAGTTGATTTTATGTCTGCTGTCAACATGGACTTAATGCCTGCAGCCTCAACAAGCTGCATGTAAGAAATAAAGTTAGTGTTTTTCATCTGAATCTGTTCAGGTTAGCTCAGCATTGTTTCAACATAAAGAAGGTCCTGACTATAAGATACAACACTGGAATATAAAAGCCAACACTTTTACACTAGTTTATGCAGTGTGATGCATAACTAAAAGACGACAGGATAACTTGTGTTCATGCTTTTTCAACAGCAGAAACATTAGCTGATCCTGTCTGACTTTTTCTGCGAATACATTAACATTTTTTGCTGCTGATTACGCTAACGTCTTTTCCTCTTCCTCAGCTGACGGATGGACAGCTACAGTTCAGGTTCAGCTGTGGACGCTCCTCCCCTGCTTCCTTACTGATCCCATCTGATCTGCTGTCAGACGGCCTCTGGCACAGCGTCGTGCTGGAGGTCAACGCCAGTGCTCTGAGGCTGACCCTGGACCAGCAGCATCCAGCCTCCGTCGCCCTGACAGAGCCGTGCCGCATGATGCGCTCCCATGGTGCTTTGCTCATCGCCTCTTTGACTCGGAACTCTGCTCCGAATGTCCAGGAGCATCCACGTAATTTCATTGGCTGCCTAGAGGGTCTGGAGCTCAATGGGGAGCCAATCAGAGCGGACAATGCTGCAGAGTGGACTGGACCAGGGAGCAGGAGGGTGTTCGGGGTTTACCAGTGCTGCGGGACAGGAGGCTGTGACGAAAAGACCTGTCAGAATAAAGGGGTCTGTGAGGAGGACGACAGAGGAGGTGGGTTCACCTGAGAGTAATCAGCAGGTAGATACTGATAAATAAAACACAGATAGAGTGATCAGCGGGTAGAGACTGATCAATAAAACACAGATAGAGCGATCAGCGGGTAGAGACTGATCAATAAAACACAGATAGAGCGATCAGCGGGTAGAGACTGATCAATAAAACACCAATAGAGCGATCAGCAGGTAGAGATCAATAAAACACCGATAGAGCGATCAGCGGGTAGAGACCGATCAATAAAACACCGATAGAGCGATCAGCAGGTAGATCCCGATCAATAAAACACTGATAGAGCGATCAGCGGGTAGAGACTGATAAATAAAACACAGATAGAGCGATCAGCGGGTAGAAACCGATCAATAAAACACAGATAGAGCGATCAGCAAATAGATACCGATCAATAAAACACCGATAGAGCGATCAGCAGGTAGATACCGATCAATAAAACACTGATAGAGCGATCAGCGGGTAGAGACTGACTGATAAAGGTGTTGATGAGCAAACAGCTGTTCAGTATTTAATGTTCCATTCTGATTGGTGCACACACATTATGTTCCGCCCACGTCAAACAAAAACGAGAGTTACGAATGTAACTACGGTTCTATGAATCCCGAATGACCGCCAGAGGGCGGTGCTGAAAGCACTGAATGATCCCTTCGCGCATGCGCAATTCGAGTATGCATACCAACAATGTCACTTGTGACCAATGGGTGACCCGAGAAGGCAAAAAGTTCCGATGTCACCAGAGGTTCGGTTCCTGCAGAATCTTCTCACGTGAACAAGAGGATTCTGAGTGACCGAGTGCTCTGGCGGTCAGTCGGGATTCATAGAACCGTAGTTACATTCGTAACTCTCGTTCTATTTCATCCCTGCTGACCGCCAGAGGGCGGTGCTGAAAGCACTGAATGACTTAATCCCAGCTTAGTCACGAGGAATCCCAGGTACCAACCTTACTGAGGAGCCTCAGAGGATCGAAGGACTACGCTCAGTGGGTGGGGTGCAGCAACATCCACATTGTAGAACCTGACAAAGGTGCCAGGTGTTGTCCATGAGGCAGCAGCACGTATTTCCTCCAGGGGCATCCCCCTCAGGGCAGCCCAGGATGTGGACACACTCCTGGTAGAGTGACCACGCACACCTGGTGGCGGGGGGTGGTTTAACATCTGATATGAGTAGCGAATGGTATCCATGATCCAGTGAGACAAGCGTTGTTTTGAGAGAGCTGAGCCCTTATTAGGGCCCCCATAACAGACAAAAAGCTGTGCAGACGTACGCATGCCTGCAGTAGCTTCAATATAAAATCTCAGAGCTCTAACTGAGCATAAGAGCTCTGGCCTGTCTCCACCATCCCCTGGTGAAGGTTCATATCGTGCAAGCCTTATAGGCTGATTAGAATGTGAATTGGACAGTACCTTGGGACTAAAGGCAGTGTTTGGCCATAGTGTGACACCTGAACCATCCGTGTGCCACTTCAGGCATGGTGGGCTGATTGACAAGGCGTGCAACACACGGACAGGTTCAAAGGGAGGCAGACACAAGGTCTCCAGCACTAGGTGCAGGTCCCATGCCGGGGCTCTTAGGGCTCTTGGGGGATGAAGCCTCTGAGCCCCTTTGAAGAATAACGACACCAGGTTGTGGCTCCCGACTGTGCTATTGTCGACTCTGGCATGTCGGGCTGATATGGCTGCTACATACACCCTCAGAGTGGATGGAGACCTTCCTTTGTCTAGGAGAGACTGCAGGAACTCCAGAATGTTGGGTAACGAGCAAAGTACTGGGTCCTCCCCATGGGTTCTACACCACTCTGCAAACAATTTCCACCTGTTATCATATTGCAGGCGAGTGGACGGCGCTCTGGCATTAAGAATGGTCCGCCTGGTAGGCTCCGTGCAGCTGCTCAGCAGCGGTTCGGACCCTTCAGTAGCCAGACACATAGGCGGAGGCGGTGAGGGTTGGGGTGCCAAACCTGACCCCCTTGTTGTGACAGCAGATCTTTCCTGCTGGGGAGACGCCATGGTTCGCTGCAACAGAGTTTGCGCAGTAGGGGGAACCATGTTCGAGCTGGCCAGAAGGGAGCCACCAGCAGCAGCATGTGGCCCTCCCGAAGAACTCTCTGAGGTGTTGGCCAGATCAGAGGGAGTGCGCCAGCGCATCTTGGACCAGAGGGCTGGTGGGTTCCCTCAACAAGAACCAAAGGGGGCAGTGGGTCGTTTCCTTGGAGGCAAAGAGATCGACCCCTGCTTTGCCGAAAATATCCCAAATTGTGCACACCACCTCTGGGTGGAGGCGCCACTCTCCCGGTAGAGAATTCCCACGGGAGAGGGAGTCTGCAAGCAGGTTCTGATCCCCTGGTAGGTACATGGCCCGTAAACTGGCCAGACGGGGGGCAGCCCACATGAGAAGGTGCTGAGATACCTGCAACAGTCATGCGGACTTGGTGCCGCCCTGGTGATTTATGTGGAAAACAGTCGAGGTATTGTTTGACCGTACGAGTACGTGTCTTCCCCTCAAATGCGGTAAGAAATGCTTGAGGGCCAGGTGCACTGCCTGCAGTTCCAGGGCATTGCGCAGCGGGACCACAGCTGCCATGGATGTCAGCTTGCCTAAGAGCTGCAGGAAAGTGACATACGGCAATGATTTGCTCCTCTGGAAAAGCTTGAGGAGGCGAAGAACATCGTCTCCTCGGTGAGGGGATGGCTGGGCCCTCATGGTTGTGGTGTCCAAGGTCACCCCAATAAAGGTTGTCCTCTGAGAGGGAGTCAGACAAGACTTCATGAAATTGACCCTGAGGCCCAACTGAGCCACATGGTCCAGGAGACCGGCGGTATCCTGGAACGCCTGAGCCTGTGAAGGTGTACAGATCAGCCAGTCGTCCAGGTATGGCAACACCTTCACGCCTTGTGATTGTAGGGGCGCGAGAGCCACCTTCACACACCGGGTGAATACCCGTGGGGAGAAGGAGAGCCCGAAGGGAAGCGCTCGAAATTGCCAGTGGCGGCCCCCGTAGGCAAAACGGAGAAACTGCCTGTGCTGAGGTGCAATGGGGACATGGAAGTAGGCGTCCTTCAGGTCGACAGATGTGAAACACTCCCCCTGAGCGATAGTCCGTAACACATCTGCTGTAGTCAGCATATGGAATGGTAACACCTTCAAATAGCGAAGGTCTAGTATTGGGCGGTATCCGCCCTTTTTTTTCGTCACGAGGAAGTATGTTGAGTAGAAGCCCCCAGGGTGTGCGAGAGGATCTACAGCCTCGATTGCCTTCTTGGCCAGGAGGGTGGACAGTTCCTGGTCCAGTGCCATGGCTTTTACCGGGTCGCTGATGATGGTCACTTTGACCCGGTCGGAAACAGGGGGCCGGCGTCGGAACTGGAGCTTGCACCCGTGGGTTAAGGTGGAGACCCCCCAGCGGTCTGAAGCACAAGCAGCCCAGCGATTGAGCTGCTGATGGGAAAAATAACCGACGACCGGCCCAGAGGCCTCAATCTCTGGCCCTCTGGCCCCTAGGGGCCCCGGAGGAACGAGGGGCAAGACCTGCAGGTCGGGGAGGCCTGGCTGGCAGATGGGCAGTGGTGCGAAAGTCCGCAGCTGGTCCTTGCACAGGCCGCTGGGGACCATAACTCCCCATGCGACGAGCCGGAGGTGGAGGGTGGGAGCAGCAAACAGCAGAGGGGCCCCTAGGTCTATTCGGGGGGGCCATCCCCCTATTAAGGGTTGAAAACTGCTGTCTGGTTTCACAAGCTCTCGCTGTTCTCTCTAGTGCCTCTACCGTGGCAGAACCAAAAAGCTCCCCCGGTTGCACCGGAACGCTCCGTAGAGTCCTCCTAGATGCCTCTGTCAAAGGGGATTGCGCAAGCCACACCTGGCGGCGTGCCTGAATCAGTAGGGACATCATCCGCCCAAGCTCTCTTGACAAGAGATTCAAAAGCATGTAAAGCTGCATCGTTAAAACTTAGGGCAGTGGCGTCTACACTGCCTTCATGCAGGGAGGCAGACAGAGCAAACATAAGGTGAGCCAGGGAGTTCCCAATGCGCCCAGCTCGTGCACCAGCATTAGAGGTACGTGTGAGAAGGTCATCCGTCACCCGGCATTGGGGGCGAGGGCACCTAACAGTTGGCCGAAGGGCTTCCTCTGGGGACACGATGAGGGATGCTATGGCTGGCTCAACATTGGGCATCCGTTCCAGGCCGGCTTCAGCTGCATCATGCATGGCTGCTAGGGCACGGCCATCTGCTGAGAGTCAGTATCTCTCCAGCAAGCATGTAGCTCTGTCAAATAGTCCTTTGCTGGGGGAACTGCAAAAAACGGGCAGGGCTGTCTGTGCCTGAAAAAAGCACTCTCAGGAGCTGGTTGGGTCTGCTGTGGCATATCCACATGCCGACGCTCCAAGGCTGTGCGCATGATAGCCTGCATTGAGCTCCCCACCATTTCACTAGATCAGCTCCGAGCAGAGGATGGGGATCCTGGTTCCAAGATCACGGGGGTTTGACCACCCTCATCGTCTTGGAAGTGAGAGGCTGAGGCCGCCAGAGAGATGACGTCGTCCTCTGGGGCATGCACTGGCATTGACAGGGTGTGCGACCCTGCTTTGTCTGCAGGAGTGGTAGATTGACGCTCTTGCAGGAGGGCCTTCACTTCAGCCAGCTCTGCATATAAGCGACCCACATCTGAGGCAAGCTGTCGCTCAGCTCTCGCCTTTTTTCTGCAGGGGCCAGGTTCTGCAGGAGTAGTTACACTATGACGCTTTGAGCGTCTCGGTTGGAACGGAGGCAATTGTTCTAGGGGAGAGGGGTCAACGTCACCAACAGAGGATAACTGCTCCAGTCTAGCCACCCTCAGTGCCTGAGGCATGTAGCTGCAATTCATACACGGGCTGTCAGATAGGCCCTCTCTAAGGTGGTCCGGACCGAGGCACTTTGGGCATAGGTCATGGCCATCAGTGGCCTGAAGGAGGGCGCTGCAGGCCACACAACCGTGGGAGCCCTCCATTATGAATAGTCACACGCTACCTGGGTAGGCTGAGGGAAGGGAATTGCAAACACAGTTGTGTAGCGCCAGTGGCTTGTACAGCACAGGGCCAATATGTTACAGTAGATGACAGAAATTGTGTAAGCTGAGGGAAGGGGATATAACACCACCTACTCAGCCCACTATGCGATAAGCTGAGGGAAGGGGGAGCGAACTCCACCTGCACAGCAGACGCAAGTCGCGCAGAACCTGTGGCTTCTGCGCAGCGCAAGGCCAATTAAGTGTCCCAGTAGCCTCAGAAAATCGCTGAGAACTGAGGCTTTCTATTAAATACACCGTTTGCTATCAAGAGTCAATCAGCTGAGAGCTGCGTCCTCCTGGTGTCACACCGTTCGCTGGGAGAGGGGACGCTAACGTTGCCTCCACCAGCAGGAACTACTATAAAACTTTCAGTTAGTCCCACTGAGTGGACACAGTCTGTACCGATTAGCCGAGGGGAAGAGGGTGCAAACGTCGTCTAACCCAGCGGACATAAACTGACAAAACAGAGGAGAGAGTCGAGCAGTCTGGGCGCTAACGCTAGGCTAACTTGACTGTCAAACAACAAGCGGAAAGGCAGCCCACGCGCTACTCCGCAAGTTTACGGGTTACCACAGTGCACAATCAGAAAGAAAAACGGTAGCGGGACGCTAATACTGCTCACCCTGCTACTAATAAACTGGGAATTCCAGCGAAACTCGGGGGAACAGAGCAAAACGCTGTCTACACCGATCAAATTACAACTCAGACACACCTGTGGAAACCACTTCTGAAAAGAATAAACAAACTGATTCAATAACCTTACCTTCGGTCGGGAGAGGTTAGGAAATATTTCGACTGTACCGGTCTCAAACGAAAGAGACGCCAAGCGGCGTTAACTCATTTCCAAAATACAAGAGAAGAAAATATCGTCGCAGCCTTTGGAGGGCAACACCGCTGCTCCGACCTACTAGGTCACAAGGCTACCAGCGACGGAGCTAAGACGCCGTATAGGCTTTTTACTTCTTTTTCTTCAGTGTTGCTGTAACCAGCGGTATGCGAATGGCACGCGAGAAGAAAAGAGGAACCGAACCTCTGGTGACACCGGAACTTATTGCCTTCTCGGGTCACCCATTGGTCACAAGTGACATTGTTGGTATGCATACTCGAATTGCGCATGCGCGAAGGCATCATTCAGTGCTTTCAGCACCGCCCTCTGGCGGTCAGCAGGGATGAAATAGAACACAATTACAGAAATTAATCATGTCAATCAACTGAAACGGCAAACAATGGTGTCTTCCTATTATCACAATATCAGATTCTGGGTATAATATCCACAGTATTTTTCTAAATCCACCTCACATTTTAGATAAATTAAACCTACAGGAACATGATAACCAAAAGAAAATCAAAAGTGCAGGAATAAGGTGTTAAATAGAAAAACAGATGAGGTTCGACAAAAACACAGAAATAGTCCTCAAACAGATTGACAGACTTCATATAGTTGTGTTTTAGTCCTTTACGGTGTTGTAATTGGATATTTTAGATTAAGCTGTTCATAGTGACTTTTAATTAGAAAAATTGGTTGAGGATAAATAAACCAGGATATTAGTACATCAGAAAGAAGAAGACAGGTGTTTCAGCTTTAAATATTCTGGAAAGTTCTGGTGTTCACCCTCTCAGTTGGGACGAGCTGTGAAAGAATCTTTATCGGACTCGGTCCTGATGTGACTGCTTGCTGATTGGTGCTTTAGGTCATCACTGATTGGCTGAATGCATCAGTACTTGTCCAAACACCAAAGATAAAGCTGTGGGTCAGAAAAGCTGCATTATGTATGACAAAGGAGGATGTCTGCTGCATGACGTGTTGATAAGGACCCCTGCAGCTCTAAGCCACGACACCAGGAGCTTTAAAACCATATTATTCTCCTCCTGCTCTCTGCACGCTGGATATGAAACCAGACACAAAGCAGCAGAGCAGATACAGATCTAACAGTGTAAACAAACAAAAAGCTGTTATCAAAGCTGCCGCCTCTTCATGTTCCTCTGCCTCAGTTTCCTGGTGGGTCACTGAACTGCAGCATTTCTTATTCTGCATGAGTACAAGAAGAAAACGTCCACGAGGCCACAGGGCAGGAAGGTTGGAGCCACAATTGCTTTTCTCAGGACCTAATTCATCAATATCCAGGGTGCAACAAATAAATATCATTTTGTAAAAAATTAGATCAGGCTGTGGAGTTTCTCTGTTTTTACTGCAGGGTAGAAAGTTTCAGGACATACTGAACCAAACCATGAGGTGAGCAGGATCAGACTGCTTAGTTCTCATTATCATACCAATAAACAGAAAGGCTCTCTTAAAGGGACAGTTTGGGTTAGTCTGAGGATCCAGAGTCATTAAAAAAGGCATTTAACACTGTAAAAAGTGTATTTAAGTCTACGCATGTATCACCATCAGACTGACAGGTAGAGGGCTGCCTGCTGTCAAGATGAAGTGGTGAAACTATTCTAAGCATAGATATGAACTGATCGACTGTCCACAGTCCTACTTCAAAACACCTGAACTTCTCCTTAAATGTGACAAATCTGTGACATTTAATCTAAGTCTTGTAACTAAGTGAATAATAATAACATGGCTGTTTATTCTGCTCAGGTGTTAATTTGTTCTTTGTTGAACTTTCATATAAAATAGTGACTCGACGTGTTTTTCTAACTCGTTTCTAGTCGTAGCATCTTTTCTTCAGAAGAACCACAGCAGCATGTTTTAATATCAGAGGTTTTTTGACCTTTGCTGCCTTGCTTTCCTGCTCGTCTCAGGCATCTGTTTGTTGTACTTCCTGTGCAGAGCCTCGCTGCAGGTGTGCAGGACTCTTCCACGGCGCTCGCTGCGAGCTGCTGGACAACCCGTGCACCTCCCGGTCCTGCGGCCCCGGCAGGGTGTGCGTGCCGAAGGCTCGAGGATACATGTGCAACTGTTCTTCGGACAACACTGACGCACGGTAAACACCTCCTTCATTTAGTGTCTCTCCTGGTGAGGCTGATGGAGTTTAAATATTTCAGTAGTCTGCCTAAGAGCCATTAAAAGCCTGTTTACAGAAAAAGGATCTGACCGTAAGAAAACTCCCAACATGCATGGTTTGATCTGCAGGTTTGAACTCCAGACTAAGAGATTAATCAGGGAGGAAGATAATGACCTGCAGCTGGAAGCCTCCCTCAGGTTTTGTGCTCCAACAGCCATAAAAATCATAATTGGACACACAGATGACTCAAACAAGGAAACTAAACACAAACACCAGCTCATTAAATGCGGCATCACTTGCATACCGCTAAACCATGCATGTCCTTGAATTAGCATGTGATGTGATTGGACCCTTGCTAGCTGTAACACGCTCACATTCTCAGCCTGCAGCAGCGCCTCGTATTCAGCTCACGCCTTCAGCGGCTGGTAAAGACAACAGTGAGCTTCTGACCAAGTTGCAGCATCATTTGCATATCCCTGCTTTCATTAAGGCCGCCGTGGGACTGCGTCGCTCCTCTGGGGTATTAGTGGCGACCCGTGATCCAGGTTGGGCTTTGATTAACTCTCCATGTGAAAGATGACCGCTGCTGGATCCTAATTGCTGGAAATGGAAGTCTGTTGTGTAACTTGTGAAACAGAGATGGTTGTTTTATCATGCAGCTGCGGTTTGATGATCATCCTGTGTGTGTGTCATGTTGTAATCAGTCAGCAGCATATGGGAGGAAACATGTATTTACATCACACCATCCAATTCATCAAAATAGTCCAATGCAAAGAGAAATATGACAACTTAGTCCATCTCTTCCATAAACCCCAAAATCCTGGATGGTGTATTTTTCTCTATAGCGAGGGAATTCAGCAGCTGGGAAATGATTGTGAGCATGAACACCAGGCAGCTTTATGTAAAACAAAGTGATGCAGCAGCAGCACTTTGCAATCAGAGCTCTGCAAGTCGGTCCTGCGGGTCGTTTTTCATGGCTGGATGTGGAAGATGGAGGAGAGCAGGAGCTGTGAGCTTCATCAGGAGAGAGGAACCTGAACTCAGGCCAAAGTGGACGGACGCTGCTCAAACAGCAGCTGTTCAGAGAGAAACGGTGTGATTGCTTTCTTTAGCAGATGGTGGAAAACTACTGTTTAAAGTATACATGCAGACTGGGACAATATGACGACGCTAACAAGCTGCATATTAACTGAGAGCATTTTGACACTTTGCTAACATGATGCTACGTCCTAAAGATGGACAAAATGCATGTTAGTGTCTTAGCATGCTAACAGTCTACCCCATAGATACAGTTGGCAAGCAAGGGAACGCCCACAAAACATCACATCTGATTTGTACTCAGGGGGAAAACAAACCAGTTTGCACAATGCTCTGGAGCTGCTGTGTGCCGTTTTGCACAACAAATAAGATAAAAACATCAATATCTAAAGGTTTATATTTTGCCAAACCAAAGCACAGAGTCTAGGAGAAGAACCCGGTGGCTTTAAGCAATCCTGGAGGATGAGTTTAATCCAAAATCCAAACGTGTACATCTGTAGTACTTCATTACATGTATGACAACGTTATTCACACAGTAACCGTGTGAGATTGTTTCATAGGCAACATGAATGTTCAGTTACTAGTTTTAATAGAAGTTAACTAACTACTACGTTACATTGCCTCGTTACAAAAGCTGACAAACTCACAGCTATGCTGACAACACTGGTGGTAGCCTCAGAGCTTTGTGCAGTTAAAATTTCTTTAATTATCTCTCCTTCTGTCCCCTTCTCATTTCACTTGTGAACTGTCTTGCTCTAGGCTTAAAAATGAGACGTAGCCAACCCAGACTACATACCCCCACTGTACTACCTTTAAGGTAGTTTATGATGAAGCACAACTCCAACAAAGCCACTTAAAAAAAGTAGTGTGCCTCCAGAGACGGATAGTTCTTTAGACTGTAAAGCTCTGCATGATATACCGAGTCATCAGTAACCAATATGTATGCAGCTCATGATGGCTATTGTGCAACAACAACCATTGTGTGGTGAACAAATTCACTAAAATGTGTTCATTTCCTTGTTGGACAGAGGAATTATGTGCGATTTAATTCATCAGTTAACGTGATGGTGATTCAACCAGGTAGCAGAAGACATCAGGGAATGAAACTTCAGGCCATCCAGTCGGATCATACGATCCGATGCTGTCAAAGATATTTTTTAACATACAGTATCTATCCCTGTCGATGGGCTGCAGTGAGTGGATGTATGACGTTCGTTAAGCCTTAATATCAAAGTGTTTACAATGCTCCGGACGAGGTAGAAAGGATTGTTTTCCCCCTCAAAATGTGACGCGGTATCTATCTTAAAGTGTCTTCAGTGAACCAGAATACTTAACCTTTTTCTCTTTTCTGCTGCAGGTGTCACAACCAGATGGAAGAAGTCTGTTCCACCAACTCCTGTCCTGGAGACTTCAGCTGCAAAGTCACTGATGGATCGATCCACTGCGACCCTCAACCTGTGGTCAGTCACCTTCAGTTAGCAGTAGCACCACATTAGCCTCTCTTAGTCTGTTAATCCACTAAGTGGTTGTTTTAGGAGCTGGTGCAGTAAAAAGTCACTACTTCTCAACAACATTCATCTCTGCTAAAAAAAAATAAATCTTAAGATGACATTAATGGTCTTTTCGTGGATGACCTAGTTCTTCACTTTATGCTGAATCCACCGTCTTGTTTATTGATAGGTATCTCCAATGATCGGCTACATGGAAATCATGGAGATCAGTGCTGGCGTACTCGGACTGCTCTTCTTGGTCGCCATCTTTGTTTGCATCAGGAAACGTTACGTTCAGCAGAAAAAGAAGAAGCCCGTCTGTGTCCAGGACTCCAGCGGGTAAAGTCCTCATGATGTTCTTCACCAGACTGCTCACATGGAGGCTAGCTGTGTTCTTCTTAAACTTTGCATCCAGTAGAAACCAACCAACTGTAGTTTAAGCAGGCTTCATGGACTGACCCTCAGCCCTGGAGCACTGCACGAAGCTGAAATATTATAAGATATATCATTTTCACAGCTACCTCCAGCCTGGGCTGGCCAAGAACCAGGAGATGACCCCCATGGAGATGAGCTCCCTGGTCGGAACCACCAACGACCTTGACCACACGCCCTTCAGGTCGCTTCGCCCACGCAGCCAGATCATCTCGTCAGGAGGCGGGGTTTCCTCTCCAAAGTCTCAGGGGCCGGTTGTGTGCAGTGTCGCCCCGAACCTCCCGGCCAGACCGCCGTCGTCCTCCGACAACGACTCTATCAGGAAGAACCACTGGGACATGGACTACGAAGGTGAGGGAGGTCAACGAGCTGCTCCTCTGATCTCCTCTCTTCTATCACTCTCACTCAGTCCTCCTTTGTTCCTCTGTCATGTTCTCTCTCTCCCCACTCTCTAACGATCAATAAGCTGCTATGAGACAGATGAACGGAGGCAGACCAGGCCTCCGTCATGCCCTCGCTCCCCAGGCAGCTCATTCATCTGATCGACCTTCACACTGAGTGAAGGTCACGGTCCTGTGGTGGTGGGGAGGGGAGGAGGAGGAAAGATAGGAGGTGAAGGAGGTGAGAGGAGTCATCTGTAGGTTTATGTGACAGGTTTTCTCTTTAACAACTGAAACATTCCTTCAGAGTGTATTATCTCTTTATTGTGTTATTGATCTACTGATTATTATTAATAAATAAGTTATTTTTATTTATCTATCAGGGTGGAATCAACAGAACATGCAGACCTGATGTCATTGTATTGATAAGTGTAGATTTATTGATCTCACTAGAAAAACAGCCTCCATTGATTCCCACTGAGTCCCTTTACTGACCTGACTGAACTGATGGAGGTTAAGGGCAGATTTAAAGAGGCTCTCATCTCTAAAGTCCTGAGTCATCACTCCTCTTCCTCCTCCTGTCTCTCTCTTTTACACCTCCATCTCTTGATTTACCTCCTCTCTTTTCCAGATCCCTCACCTGTTTGTCTCTCAGCCCTCCATCTTTTCCTCCATCTGTCTCCAGTCTGATCCAGTTTCATTTCCTGTCTAGTGTTTCACAATAAAAGCAGCTCGTATTCTCAGCAGGTTGTTGGTTTAGTTTGGACATGAAGGGCAGAGATTTGAGGAGATAAACCTCTTTTTTCTGCTCTGATAAGCACTGAGTTATTATAATTTACCTCCCAGTTCTCGTTTTTCCTGAATAGACCCTGAATGCATCATAACGTTAACTAGCTCTCCTCTTGTTGACTTGTTGTTCACCTCATGCAGCTGATCTGCACAGTGTTGAAGTCCTGTTGATCATTAGGGTGAAGCAGCTTTTCCTGACTGAACGATGCTGTTTCAGCGTCCTGTGCTCAGAAAAATCCCTGAAAGTAGGAAACGCTGCAAGGTCGTCGACCAGCCGCAGTATTCCTGCTGGTGTTAAAGCTGCAGAGGATTTACAGCGTCTGCTGTCTCATTAGCACATCACAAAGGACATGAGGAGTATTTCAGGGTTGGAGACTTGAGATGAGTTTCAGGGAAATATTTAAGTGATAGAGTTTTGATTTGATTTGATCTTTATTTATCCTAAACAAAAATAATAAAAGCAGAAACATCATACATCATTAACAATCTAATAAAGCACATCCATTTCTGTTCAAGAAGGGACCGAGAGAAGCAACGCTTGTTTTGTTCAGCCCCCTTTTTATCTCACACAGTGGAACACAAATACTGTACTATAGCAAAAATATACATACATTGGTAAATAAACATTTTTTTTTTATATTTAATACACTATTTCATAACATAAAAGTAGAAACAAGAGGAAAAAAAATAATTTTGGTCCGAATAAAATCAATTGTTCATAAAATTATAAGAGTGACTGCTTATAGCAACATTTAAACTGTTTGATATTTTTGCAGACTTCAATATTTTTATCAAGATTGTTCCATAGTATTATACCACATATTGAAATGCACGTTTTTTTCGATATTGTATGAGTAGTTATTGTCTTTTTAAAATTGTGTTTGTTTCGAAAATCATAGTTACTCTCTCTTTCCTTAAACAACTTTTGTATATTCCCTGGTAAGCTTCTATTCCAGGCCTTAAACATAGTTTGTGCCGTTTTAAATTTAACCAAATCTGGAAACTTCAGTATGTGAGACATTAAAAACAAGTTATTGCCATGATCAAGGTATCCCGCTCCGTTAATTAACCTCACTGCATGTTTTTGTAAAGTAAAAATCTTTTTTAAAGTGCTTTTATAGGTATTACCCCAAACTTCAACACAATAAGAAGTGTGCAATGCCTTCCTATCAAGGATATGTCTGGCTTTACCCAGAATCCCTATGGTCATTGCCAATTTAGAACACAAACATTTTGTCTGGGATTTCCAGCTGAGTCTGTGGTCAATATACTGATGTATGTATGTATGATGTATACTGATCTCATATACTCTTTCAATCATTATTTTATCAATCTTTATTTCAGTGTTCATCCCGCGATTCCCAAATAGAATGTACTTAGTTTGACTCATATTTAATGATAGTTTATTTTTATCAAACCAATCTTTTACTTTGGATAATTCAATGTTGACCACTGATATAAGCTGATTTAAATAATCTCGCGAACAAAAAATATTTGTATCATCAGCAAAGACAACTAATTTTAGATACATTAAAAATATCATTAATATACGATATGAACAGTTTGGGTCCTAACACTGACCCCTGGGGGACACCACAGGCAATGTTTAGGCTCCATAGGTCCCCATTTGTACAAATTGATGTCTGTTACTTATGTAACTATTCAGCCAGTCAAGTGCTACCCTCTAATACCAGACCAAGCAGAGACAGAGCTGATCATGTTAGTCCTGCTGATTACTGGATCAGTGAGAGGTCTAAAATATTATGTGGCTCCTGTTCAGCCACTTCAGATCCACAGTGAAGGACGTAAAGATGATTCATGAGTACGCTCATGCTCTGATCTGAGCGATCATTTCAGTCAGTCACAAAAACCAAACCGTCATTGTGTCTGTGAGCTCTATCTGCAGTTATGTAGACATGAGTCAGAAGCATCTGTTGTGTCCTGACCTAAACCTGGTCTCTTCCTGTCTCCTCAGTCTACCCAGCAGACCCAGACTACTACGGCCGTCCAGCCGTCCAGGACTTCCCCCAGTTTGACATCGTGGAGGACGTCTACTCCACCTCCACCGTGGACTCCAGGAGGAACTCTCGATTCGGAGGCTTCCCGTTCCCTCTGGACCGCTGTGAGCGCCGTGCTCCCCTGCCGCCCTGCTACAGCAACCAGAACCTGGACGACTTCCTGGGTCCTGACGGGCTTCCTCTTCCCAGCTCGCAGTGCCCCAACGAGTACACGGCCATCAGCTACTACCCCACCCAGCAGACCCGCAGCCTGGACAACGTGTCGGGAAGCTACAAGAGACTCAGCATGCGTCTGAGCGTCGCCATGCCGTCGTACGCCGAGCAGCCCGGCCCGCCGCCGGCGCCGAACGCTGCCCAGCCACAAACCAGACCGGCGGGTCAGAACCAGAGAGGCTACGACGGCTCCAGCATGGTGGAGAGTGATTATGGGAGCTGTGAGGAGGTGATGTTTTAAACCTACGCCCTGTTTTTTTTTCTCCTTTCTGTGAGAAGTGGTCCTGCTCTTCATCAGACGTCTTTCATTTGTTCACTGTTCAAAGCAGCGTCGTCGTGCTGCAGGGACTGAGAGAAAAGTTCAGCAGCAGTTCATCTCTTTGTCTGGAAACGTGAAGAGTATTACTGACTTTATCAAGCTTCACCATGAGGAAGAGGAGGACTCGAAACAGGCTGAGCTCAGACACTGATAACGGTGTGTGTATGCTGTGATGGAAACCGTTGCCATGACAGCGGCCAGCTTGACGATAAGCTCTGATGAGGACGAAGGTAAACTCTGTGTTCACGCTAAAAAAAACTGCAAGAATGCAGGAAAACACGCAGCTTTTATGTGTGTCTAATGTTACTAAAGTGAGCCGTTAATCTGCTCCCTGTTGTTGTTTACTGTCGCTGTCTGTTCCACCAAAGGAGGCTGGATCCTCATGAAATAAGCAGGAGAAGAAGAAGAGGATGTTATTCAGTGTTTGTGACAAAGGTAATGTTTAATGTGGAGCAGAACAATATCAAAAAAAGAGTCCTGCAGCCATTTGAAATGGTGTAAATATGCAAACCTCAGAGAAAAGAACATATTGATGTTATACTGAATATTAGAGTGTTTAGAGCCACAGTCAGATATCACTTCATAAATAATCTAGAACAGCTGAGTCAGCAGGTCTTCATTTCAGCTCTAAATGCTGATTCTCATGTGACGCTGAGAATAACAGTATAAATTTAAATCCCTCAGTGATTCCATGTCGGCCCACAAAGATGATCACTGTTGTTTTTCTTGCGTCCAGCAACCGATCAGGAAGAACTGCAGCCTATTTCATGTTTGTTTATTTTTTATTTTGCTAATTGAATTTTCTGCCTTCTGGATCAATATGAAATATTTATTGCTTCAGTTGACTCCATTTTCGATTGACACTCATAAGACATAAAAAATGTGTGACTTTTATTCACCTTCTACAGCAGAGTAAACAGGTTAAAGGAGCAAAAAAAAACAAATAATACTGGTGAAATCATAGAATGAATAAATACAAATTATAATGACTACAGAAATAGATTTTTTTCATGGCAAATGAAATTAAACACAATAAATAACATGTACTACTGCTATGTGGACTATGGATATGACTTAGAAAAAAAAATCCCTTTGAATTCTGCCATCCATGAAGTCCTCTGATGTGTTCACTGACGTTACAGCTACAGTTCATGTTAAAAACACACACAAGCCACGAGGCTAGCAGTTTCCCACCTGGTTCTGCTCTTTGTGCTAAGCTAAGCTAAGCTAAACATGTCAGGTGTCAATCTCTTCCTGTTCTGATGGAGAAAAACGACCCATCAGTGTCTCAGGAGATGTTGAGCCAATCGTGATCTTTCATATTTCATATTCCAGCTGAATAATATGGACGTTAACATCATACTCTTTGCAGTTTTCCATCATAAATTTCTTTGTATTTCTGCTGCCTTCTTCATTTCGGGATGAACAAAAAAAATGTATTTTCATGGAAATGGTTGTATCATAACAAAAAGCTCTTAACCAGCAACCAGCAGTGTTTCCACTGAGTAAAATTCAGATTTTTATGTGATTCAGTGAAAACATGTCGCTCTACCCTCCACTTCAAACAGTTTAAATGACTTTGTTCGGATAGTATCTGTGTGTTGCTGTTGTCGGGTCGTTGTGCAGAAATGTGACTTCACTTGAACGCTGTGTTTTCATTCATGAAGTTTATTTTTTTACCAATATGGGCCTCCCCTCCCATGTTTTACCCTGTTGTTTCTCTGTGAGAGATTTTTTTATTAAGATGCCGTCTAGCTGGTTTTTCAATATTGTAAAGAGAATATGAATAAAGATATTATCCTCTGTGAACACTGATGGAAGATATCAGACGTGCTTCATGTTCTCAGTGAGTGTCGTCTCCATCTGGAAAGAAAAACCGATGTGAAGTAAAACCATAATAATAACTTCTTTGGTTCAGGACTCATTAACGGACTTTTGACAAAGCAGAAGTGAAGGTCACAAACAGTTCTTTGTTATTATGTGACCATTATAAAAATTGAACTGAACTTTTTTCAACATAGATGAGAATATAATGGTTTTCTATTCAGTCGATACAGCAGCATAAACAAGTAACAGAAAAAAATACAGCAACAATAGCAAATACTTACAGTATGTACGAAATAAAAGAAATATATCTTTTTATGACCAATGAAAGGGAAAACAATATGTAGACTGATATGACTTATGAAGTGTAAAAATAGACAAAAATAAATCAGGGCAAAAATCAATAATTAGTAAGTAGACAGATTGTAAAGTGTGTCTATGAAGAATATCTTTATTAATGACACACACCAGATAAAAATATATCAAATATATTTGGTTATTCTAATACACATGTATGAGGTGTCTGAGGGAGAACATATTCATATCGGAGATGCCCTAATGAGGCATTTTTATCACTTTTTAGACATTTTAGTTTTTTGACATTTTTTGACTTTTTCGACATACTATAGTATGACTTTTTTTTCAGGAGGTATTTTTTGACTTGTTATAATTTGGCTTTTTTAGAACATTTAATCACAAATTAAGCTATAAATCCATTCAACATGCCATAATAAGGCATTTTTATCACTTTTTGGACATTTTAATTTTTTTCACATTTTTTGACTTTTTCGACATACTATAGTATGACTTTTTTTTCAGGAGGTATTTTTTGACTTCCTATAATTTGACTTTTTTAGAACATTTAAACACAAATTATGCTATAAATCGGTTGAACATGCAAAAAGGCATTTTTGTCACTTTTTGGACATTTTAATTTTTTCACATTTTTTGACTTTTTCGACATACTATAGTATGACTTTTTTTTTCAGGAAGTATTTTTTGACTTGCTATAACTTGGCTTTTTTAGAACATTTAATCACAAATTATGCTATAAATCCATTCAACATGCCATAATTAGGCATTTTTGTCACTTTTTGGACATTTTAATTTTTTGACATTTTTTGACTTTTTCGACATACTATAGTATGACTTTTTTTCTGAGGGTATTTTTTGACTTGCTATAATTTGACTTCTTTAGAACATTTAATCACAAATTATAATATAAATCGGTTCAACATACCATAACAAGGCATTTTTATCACTTTTTGGACATTTTAATTTTTTGACATTTTTTGACTTTTTTCGACATACTATAGTATGACTTTTTTTTCAGGAGATATTTTTTGACATACAACAATTTGGCTTTTTTAGAACATTTAAACACAAATTATGCTATAAATCCATTCAACATGCCATAATAAGGCATTTTCATCACTTTTTGGACATTTTAATTTTTTGACATTTTTTGACTTTTTTCGACATACTATAGTATGACTTTTTTTTCAGGAGATATTTTTTGACATACAACAATTTGGCTTTTTTAGAACATTTAAGCACAAATTAAGCTATAAATCCATTCAACATGCCATAATAAGGCATTTTTTTTCACTTTTTGGACATTTTAATTTTTTGACTTTTTCGACTTTTTTGACATACTATAGTATGACTTTTTTTTTCAGGAAGTATTTTTTGACTTGCTATAACTTGGCTTTTTTAGAACATTTAATCACAAATTATACTATAAATTCATTCAACATGCCATAATAAGTCATTTCTATCACTTTTTGGACATTTTAATTTTTTCACATTTTTTGACTTTTTTCGACATACTATAGTATGACTTTTTTTCAGGAGGTATTCTTTGACTTGCTATAATTTGGCTTTTTACGAACATTTAAACACAAATTATGCTATAAATTCATTCAACATGCCATAATAAGTCATTTCTATCACTTTTTGGACATTTTAATTTTTTCACATTTTTTGACTTTTTCGACATACTATAGTATGACTTTTTTTCAGGAGGTATTTTTTGACTTGCCATAACTTGGCTTTTTTAGAACATTTAATCACAAATTATGCTATAAATTCATTCAACATGCCATAATAAGGCATTTTTATCACTTTTTGGACATTTTAATTTTTTGACATTTTTTGACTTTTTTCGACATACTATAGTATGACTTTTTTTCAGGAGGTATTCTTTGACTTGCTATAATTTGGCTTTTTACAAACATTTAAACACAAATTATGCTATAAATCCATTGAACATGCCATAATAAGGCATTTTTGTCACTTTTTGGACATTTTAATTTTTTAACATTTTTTGACTTTTTCGACATACTATAGTATGACTATTTTTTTTTGAGGTATTTTTTGACATACAATAATTTGGCTTTTTACAAACATTTAAACACAAATTATGCTATAAATCCATTCAACACACCAAAATAAGGCACTTTTATCATTTTTTGGACATTTTAATTTTTTGACATTTTTTGACTTTTTTGATATACTATAGTATGACTTTTTTTCAGGAGGTATTTTTTGATTTCCTAAAATTTGGCTTTTTTGGAACATTTAAGCACAAATTATGCTATAAATCCATTCAACATGCCATAATAAGGCATTTTTGTCACTTTTTGGACATTTTAATTTTTTCACATTTTTTGACTTTTTCGACATACTATAGTATGACTATTTTTTTTTGAGGTATTTTTTGACATACAATAATTTGGCTTTTTACAAACATTTAAACACAAATTATGCTATAAATCCATTCAACACACCAAAATAAGGCACTTTTATCATTTTTTGGACATTTTAATTTTTTGACATTTTTTGACTTTTTTGACATACTATAGTATGACTTTTTTTTCAGGAGGTATTTTTTTGACTTGCTATAATTTGGCTTTTTTAGAACATTTAATCACAAATCATGCTATAAATCCATTCAACATGCCATAATAAGGCATTTCTATCACTTTTTGGACATTTTAATTTTTTCACATTTTTTGACTTTTTTGACATACTATAGTATGACTTTTTTTTTCAGGAAGTATTTTTTGACTTGCTATAACTTGGCTTTTTTAGAACATTTAATCACAAATTATGCTATAAATCCATTCAACATGCCATAATAAGGCATTTTTATCACTTTTTAGACATTTTAATTTTTTTTTATATTTTTTGACTTTTTCGACATACTATAGTATGACTATTTTTTCAGGAGGTATTTTCTGACATACAATAATTTGGCTTTTTTCGAACATTTAAGCACAAATTGTGCTATAAATCCATTCAATATGCCATAATAAGGCATTTTTATCACTTTTTGGACATTTTAATTTTTTTCACATTTGTTGACTTTTTCGACATACTATAGTATGACTTTTTTTTCCAGGAGGTATTTTTTGACTTGCTATAATTTGGCTTTTTTAGAACATTTAATCACAAATCATGCTATAAATTCATTCAACATGCCATAATAAGACATTTCTATCACTTTTTGGACATTTTAATTTTTTCACATTTTCGACATACTATAGTATGACTTTTTTTCAGGAGGTATTTTTTGAGTTGTTATAATTTGGCTTTTTACAAACATTTAACCACAAATTATGCTATAAATCCATTCAAGATGCCATAATAAGGCATTTTTGTCACTTTTTGGACATTTTAATTTTTTGACATTTTTTGACTTTTTTGACATACTATAGTATGACTTTTTTTCAGGAGGTATTTTTTGACTTCCTATAATTTGGCTCTTTTAGAACATTTAATCACAAATTATGCTATAAATCCATTCAACATGCCATAATAAGGCATTTTTATCACTTTTTGGACATTTTAATTTTTTGACATTTTTTGACTTTTTCGACATACTATAGTATGACTTTTTTTTCAGGAAGTATTTTTTGACTTGCTATAATTTGGCTTTTTACAAACATTTAAACACAAATTATGCTATAAATCCATTCACCATGCCATAATAAGGCATTTTTGTCACTTTTTGGACATTTTAATTTTTTGACATTTTTTGACTTTTTCGACATACTATAGTATGACTATTTTTTTTTTAGGTATTTTTTGACATACAATAATTTGGCTTTTTACAAACATTTAAACACAAATTATGCTATAAATCCATTCAACACACCAAAATAAGGCACTTTTATCATTTTTTGGACATTTTAATTTTTTGACATTTTTTGACTTTTTTGATATACTATAGTATGACTTTTTTTCAGGAGGTATTTTTTGATTTCCTAAAATTTGACTTTTTTGGAACATTTAAGCACAAATTATGCTATAAATCCATTCAACATGCCATAATAAGGCATTTCTATCACTTTTTGGACATTGTAATTTTTTCACATTTTTTGACTTTTTCGACATACTATAGTATGATTATTATTTTGAGGTATTTTTTGACTTGTTATAATTTGGCTTTTTTAGAACATTTAATCACAAATTATGCTATAAATTCATTCAACATGCCATAATAAGGCATTTCTATCACTTTTTGGACATTTTAATTTTTTGACATTTTTTGACTTTTTCGACATACTATAGTATGACTTTTTTTCAGGAGGTATTTTTTGACTTGTTATAATTTGGCGTTTTACAAACATTTAACCACAAATTATGCTATAAATCCATTCAACATGCCATAATAAGACATTTTTATCACTTTTTGGACATTTTAATTTTTTCACATTTTTTGACTTTTTCGACATACTATAGTGTGACTTTTTTTTTCAGGAAGTATTTTTTGACTTGCTATAATTTGGCTTTTTTAGAACATTTAATCACAAATTACGCTATAAATCCATTCAACATGCCATAATAAGGCATTTTTGTCACTTTTTGGACATTTTAATTTTTTCACATTTTTTGACTTTTTTGACATACTATAGTATGACTATTTTTTTTGGAGGTATTTTTTGACATACAATATTTTGGCTTTTTACAAACATTTAAACACAAATTATGCTATAAATCCATTCAACATGCCATAATAAGGCATTTTTGTCACTTTTTGGACATTTTAATTTTTTGACATTTTTTGAGTTTTTCGACATACTATAGTATGACTTTTTTTTCAGGAGGTATTTTTTGACTAGCTATAATTTGGCTTTTTTAGAACATTTAATCACAAATTATGCTACAAATTGGTTCAACATGCCATAATAAGGCATTTTTATCACTTTTTGGACATTTTAATTTTTTGTCATTTTTTGACTTTTTCGACATACTATAGTATGACTTTTTTTCTGAGGGTATTTTTTGACTTGCTATAAGTTGGCTTTTTTAGAACATTTAACCACAAATTATGCTATAAATCCATTCAACATGCCATAATAAGTCATTTTTGTCACTTTTTGGATATTTTAATTTTTTGACATTTTGTGACTTTTTCGACATACTATAGTATGACTTTTTTTCAGGAGGTATTTTCTGACATACAATAATTTGGCTTTTTTCGAACATTTAAGCACAAATTTTGCTATAAATCCATTCAACATGCCATAATAAGGCATTTTTATCACTTTTTGGACATTTTAATTTTTTTCACATTTTTTGACTTTTTCGACACACTATAGTATGACTTTTTTTTCAGGAGGTATTTTTTGACATCCTATAATTTGACTTTTTTAGAACATTTAATCACAAATTGTACTATAAATCGGTTCAACATACCTTAACAAGGCATTTTTATCACTTTTTGGACATTTTAATTTTCTGACATTTTTAGACTTTTTTGACATACTATAGTATGACTGTTTTTCAGGAGGTATTTTTTGACTTCCTAAAATTTGGCTTTTTTAGAACATTTAAGCACAAATTATGCTATAAATCCATTCAACATGCCATAATAAGGCATTTTTGTCACTTTTTGGACATTTTAATTTTTTGACTTTTTTTTGTACTTTTTTCGACATACTGTAGTATGACTTTTTTTTTCAGGAGGTATTTTTTGACATACAATAATTTGGCTTTTTACAAACATTTAAACAAATTATGCTATAAATCCATTCAAAATGCCATAATAAGGCATTTTTGTCACTTTTTGGACATTTTAATTTTTTCACATTTTTTGACTTTTTCGACATACTATAGTATGACTTTTTTTCAGGAGGTATTTTTGATTTCCTATAATTTGGCTTTTTGGAAACATTTAAGCACAAATTATGCTATAAATCCATTCAACATGCCATAATAAGGCATTTTTGTCACTTTTTGGACATTTTAATTTTTGACATTTTTGACTATTTCGACATACTATAGTATGACTATTTTTCAGGAGGTATTTTTGACATACAATAATTTGGCTTTTTACAAACATTTAAACACAAATTATGCTATAAATCCATTCAACACACCAAAATAAGGCACTTTTATCATTTTTGGACATTTTAATTTTTGACATTTTTGACTTTTTGACATACTATAGTATGACTTTTTTTCAGGAGGTATTTTTTTGACTTGCTATAATTTGGCTTTTTAGAACATTTAATCACAAATCATGCTATAAATCCATTCAACATGCCATAATAAGGCATTTTTATCACTTTTTGGACATTTTAAT
The DNA here is from genome assembly GCA_029721515.1 of Synanceia verrucosa. Lineage (NCBI taxonomy): Eukaryota > Metazoa > Chordata > Actinopteri > Perciformes > Synanceiidae > Synanceia > Synanceia verrucosa. Next base: position 412,209 of record CM056553.1, read on the forward strand.
TTTTTGACATTTTTTGACTTTTTCGACATACAATAGTACGACTTTTTTTTCAGGGGGTATTTTTTGACTTGCTATACTTTGGCTTTTTTTAGAAGATTTAATCACAAATTATGCTATAAATCCATTCAACATGCCATAATAAGGCATTTTTATCACTTTTTGGATGTTTTAATTTTTTGACATTTTTTGACTTTTTCGACATACTATAGTATGACTTTTTTTTCAGGAGGTATTTTTTAACTTACTATAATTTGGCTTTTTTAGAACATTTAAGCACAAATTGTGCTATAAATCCATTCACCATGCCATAATAAGGCATTTTTTATCACTTTTTGGACATTTTAATTTTTTGACATTTTATGACTTTTTCGACATACTATAGCATGACTTTTTTTTCAGGAGGTATATTTTTGAGTTACTCTAATTTGGCTTTTTTGAAGATTTAAGCACAAATTATGCTATAAATCCATTCAACATGCCATAATAAGGCATTTTTATCACTTTTTGGACATTTTAATTTTTTGACATTTTTTGACTTTTTTGACATACTATAGTATGACTTTTTTTCAGGAGGTATTTTTGACTTGCTATAATTTGGCTTTTTTTAGAACATTTAAGCAATAATTATGCTATAAATCCATTCAACATGCCATAATATGGCGTTTTTATCACTTTTTGGACATTTTAATTTTTTGACATTTTTTGACTTTTTCGACATACTATAGTATGACTTTTTTTTCAGGAGGTATTTTTTTGACTTGCTATAATTTGGCGTTTTACAAACATTTAACCACAAATTATGCTATAAATCCATTCAACATGCCATAATAAGACATTTTTATCACTTTTTGGACATTTTAATTTTTTCACATTTTTTGACTTTTTCGACATACTATAGTATGACTTTTTTTCAGGAGGTATTCTTTGACTTGCTATAATTTGGCTTTTTTAGAACATTTAATCACAAATTACGCTATAAATCCATTCAACATGCCATAATAAGGCATTTTTATCACTTTTTGGACATTTTAATTTTTTTGACATTTTTTGTCTTTTTCGACATAGTATAGTATGACTTTTTTTCAGGAGGTATTTTTTGACTTCCTAAAATTTGGCTTTTTTGGAACATTTAAGCACAAATTAAGCTATAAATCCATTCAACATGCCATAATAAGGCATTTTTGTCACTTTTTCGACATTTTAATTTTTTCACATTTTTTGACTTTTTTGACATACTATAGTATGACTATTTTTTTTGGAGGTATTTTTTGACATACAATATTTTGGCTTTTTACAAACATTTAATCAATAATTATGCTATAAATCCATTCAACATGCCATAATAAGGCGTTTTTATCACTTTTTGGACATTTTAATTTTTCGACATTTTTTGACTTTTTCGACATACTATAGTATGACTTTTTTTCAGGAGGTATTTTTGATTTGCTATAATTTGGCTTTTTTTAGAACATTTAAGCAATAATTATGCTATAAATCCATTCAACATGCCATAATATGGCGTTTTTATCACTTTTTGGACATTTTAATTTTTTGACATTTTTTGACTTTTTCGACATACTATAGTATGACTTTTTTTTCACGGGGTATTTTTTGACTTGCTATAATTTGGCTTTTTTTAGAAGATTTAATCACAAATTATGCTATAAATCCATTCAACATGCCATAATAAGGCATTTTTATCACTTTTTGGATGTTTTAATTTTTTGACATTTTTTGACTTTTTCGACATACTATAGTATGACTTTTTTTTTCAGGAGGTATGTTTTGACTTATTATAATTTGGCTTTTTTAGAACATTTAAGCACAAATTATGCTATAAATCCATTCAACATGCCATAATAAGGCATTTTTATCACTTTTGGACATTTTAATTTTTTCACATTTTTTGACTTTTTTGACATACTATAGTATGACTTTTTTCAGGAGGTATTTTTTGACTTGCTATAATTTGGCTTTTTTAGAACATTTAATCACAAATCATGCTATAAATCCATTCAACATGCCATAATAAGGCGTTTTTGTCACTTTTTGGACATAATAACTTTTTAACATTTTTAGACTTTTTCGATATACTATATTATGACTTTTTTTTCAGGAGGTATTTTTTGACATACAATAATTTGGCTTTTTTAGAACATTTAAGCACAAATTAAGCTATAAATCCATTCAACATGCCATAATAAGGCATTTTTGTCACTTTTTGGACATTTTAATTTTTTGACATTTTTTGACTTTTTCGACATACTATAGTATGACTTTTTTTTCAGGAGGTATTTTTTGACATACAATAATTTGGCTTTTTACAAACATTTAAACAAATTATGCTATAAATCCATTCAACATACCATAATAAGGCATTTTTTTCACTTTTTGGACATTTTAATTTTTTGACATTTTTTGACTTTTTCGACATACTATAGTATGACTTTTTTCAGGAGGTATTTTTGACATCCTATAATTTGGCTTTTTAGAACATTTAAGCACAAATTAAGCTATAAATCCATTCAACATGCCATAATAAGGCATTTCTATCACTTTTTAGACATTTTAATTTTTTCACATTTTTTGACTTTTTCGACATACTATAGAATGACTTTTTTTCAGGAAGTATTTTTTGACTTGCTATAATTTGGCTTTTTACAAACATTAAAACACAAATTATGCTATAAATCCATTCAACATGCCATAATAAGGCATTTTTGTCACTTTTTGGACATTTTAATTTTTTTGACATTTTTTGACTTTTTCGACATACTATAGTATGACTTTTTCTTCATAAAGTATTTTTTGACATACAATAATTTGGCTTTTTTAGAACATTTAAGCACAAATTAAGCTATAAATCTATTCAACATACCATAATAAGGCATTTTTATCACTTTTTGGACATTTAAATTTTTTGAAATTTTTTGACTTTTTCAACATAGTATAGTATGACTTTTTTTCAGGAGGTATTTTTTGACTTCCTAAAATTTGGCTTTTTTGGAACATTTAAGCACAAATTAAGCTATAAATCCATTCAACATGCCACAATAAGGCATTTTTGTCACTTTTTGGACATTTTAATTTTTTTGACATTTTTTGTCTTTTTCGACATAGTATAGTATGACTTTTTTTCAGGAGGTATTTTTTGACTTCCTATAATTTGGCTTTTTTAGAACATTTAATCACAAATTATGCTATAAATTCATTCAACATGCCATAATAAGGCATTTTTGTCACTTTTTGGACATTTTAACTTTTTGACATTTTTTGACATTTTTTGACTTTTTCGACATACTATAGTATGACTATTTTTTCAGGAGGTATTTTTTGACATACAATAATTTGGCTTTTTACAAACATTTAAAGACAAATTATGCTATAAATCCATTCGACATGCCATAATAAGGCCTTTTTATCACTTTTTGAACATTTTAATTTTTGACATTTTTTGACTTTTTCGACATACTATAGTATGACTTTTTTTCAAGAGGTATTTTTTGACTTGCTATAATTTGGCTTTTTTAGAACATTTAAGCACAAATTATGCTATAAATCCATTCGACATGCCATAATAAGTCATTTTTATCACTTTTTGGACATTTTAATTTTTTTTACATTTTTTTACTTTTTCAACATACTATAGTATGACTTTTTTTCAGGAGGTATTTTTTGAGTTGCTATAATTTGGCTTTTTTAGAACATTTAAGCACAAATTATGCTATAAATGCATTCAACATGCCATAATAAGGCATTTTTATCACGTTTTGGACATTTTAATTTTTTGACATTTTTTGACTTTTTCGACATACTACAGTATGACTTTTTTCAGGAGGTACTTTTTTGACGTACAATAATTTGGCCTTTTTAGAACATTTAAGCACAAATTATGCTATAAATGCATTCAACGTGCCATAATAAGGCATTTTTATCACGTTTTGGACATTTTAATTTTTTGACATTTTTTGACTTTTTCGACATACTATAGTGTGACTTTTTTTCAGGAAGTATTTTTTGACTTGCTATAATTTGGCTTTTTACAAACATTAAAACACAAATTATGCTATAAATCCATTCAACATGCCATAATAAGGCATTTTTGTCACTTTTTGGACATTTTAATTTTTTTGACATTTTTTGACTTTTTCGACATACTATAGTATGACTTTTTCTTCATAAAGTATTTTTTGACATATTATAATTTGGCTTTTTTACAACATTTAGGCACAAATTATGCTCTAAATCCATTCAACATACCATAATAAGGCATTTTTATGACGTTTTGGACATTTTAATTTTTTGACATTTTTTGACTTTTTCGACATACTATAGTGTGACTTTTTTTTCAGGAGATATTTTTTGACTTGCTATAATTTGGCTTTTTACAAACATTGAAACACAAATTATGCTATAAATCCATTCAATATACCATAATTAGGCATTTTTATCACTTTTTGGACATTTTAATTATGTGACATTTTTTGACTTTTTCGACATACTATAGTATGACTTCTTTTTCAGGAAGTATTTTTTGACATACAATAATTTGGCTTTTTACAAACATTTAAACACAAATTATGCTATAAATCCATTCAACACACCAAAATAAGGCACTTTTATCATTTTTTGGACATTTTAATTTTTTGACATTTTTTGACTTTTTTGATATACTATAGTATGACTTTTTTTCAGGAGGTATTTTTTGATTTCCTAAAATTTGGCTTTTTTGGAACATTTAAGCACAAATTATGCTATAAATCCATTCAACATGCCATAATAAGGCATTTTTATCACTTTTTGGACATTTTTTTTCTGACATTTTTTGACTTTTTCGACATACTATAGTATGACTTTTTTTTCAGGAGGTATTTTTTGACTTGCTATAATTTGTTTTTTTACAAACATTTAAGCACAAATTATGCTATAAATCGGTTAAACATACCATAATAGGGCATTTTTATGACTTTTTGGACATTTTAATTTTTTTCACATTTTTTGACTTTTTCGACATACTATAGTATGACTTTTTTTCAGGAGGTATTTTTTGACTTGCTATAATTTGGCTTTTCATAAACATTTAAACACAAATTATGCTATAAATCGGTTCAACATACCATAATAAGGCATTTTTGTCACTTTGTGGACATTTTAATTTTTTTATATCTTTTGAGTTTTTCGACATACTATAGTATGACTTTTTTTCACTAGGTATTTTCTGACATACAACAATTTGGCTTTTTACAAACATTTAAGCACAAATTATGCCACAAATTGGTTCAACATGCCATAATAAGGCATTTTTATCACTTTTTGGACATTTTAATCTTTTCAAATTTTTGACTTTTTCGACATACTATAGTATGACTTTTTTTTCAGGAGGTATTTTTTGACTTGGTATAAATTGTCTTTTTTAGAACATTTAACCACAAATTATGCTATAAATCCATTCAACATGCCATAATAAGGCATTTTTGTCACTTTTTGGACATTTTAATTTTTTTTACATTTTTTGACTTTTTCGACATACTATAGTATGACTTTTTCTTCATAAAGTATTTTTTGACATACAATAATTTGGCTTTTTTAGAACATTTAAGCACAAATTAAGCTATAAATCTATTCAACATACCATAATAAGGCATTTTTATCACTTTTTGGACATTTTAATTTTTTGAAATTTTTTGACTTTTTCAACATACTATAGTATGACTTTTTTTCAGGAGGTATGTTTTGACTTCCTATAATTTGGCTTTTTTAGAACATTTAATCACAAATTATGCTATAAATTCATTCAACATGCCATAATAAGGCATTTTTGTCACTTTTTGGACATTTTAATTTTTTGACATTTTTTGACTTTTTCGACATACTATAGTATGACTATTTTTTCAGGAGGTATTTTTTGACATACAATAATTTGGCTTTTTACAAACATTTAAAGACAAATTATGCTATAAATCCATTCAACACACCAAAATAAGGCACTTTTATCATTTTTTTGGACATTTTAATTTTTTGACATTGTTTGACTTTTTTGATATACTACAGTATGACTTTTTTTTCAGGAGGTATTTTTTGACTTGCTATAATTTGGCTTTTTTAGAACATTTAATCACAAATTATGCTATAAATTCATTCAACATGACATAATAAGGCATTTCTATCACTTTTTGGACATTTTAATTTTTTCACATTTTTTGACTTTTTCGACATACTATAGTATGACTTTTTTTCAGGAGATATTTTTTGACTTGTTATAATTTGGCTTTTTTAGAACATTTAATCACAAATTATGCTATAATCCATTCAACATACCATAACAAGGCATTTTTATCACTTTTTGGACATTTTTAATTTTTTGACATTTTTTGACTTTTTTCGACATACTATAGTATGACTTTTTTTCAGGAGGTATTTTTTGACTTCCTATAATTTGGCTCTTTTAGAACATTTAATCACAAATTACGCTATAAATCCATTCAACATGCCATAATCAGACATTTTTATCACTTTTTGGACATTTTAATTTTTTTACATTTTTTGACTTTTTCGACATACTATAGTATGACTTTTTTTCAGGAGGTATTTTTTGGCATACAACAATTTGGCTGTTTTAGAACATTTAAGCACAAATTAAGGTATAAATCCATTCAACATAGCATAATAAGGCATTTTTTTCACTTTTTAGACATTTTAATTTTTTGACTTTTTCGACATACTATAGTATGACTTTTTCTTCATAAAGTATTTTTTGACATCCTATAATTTGACTTTTTTAGAAAATTTAATCACAAATTGTACTATAAATCGGTTCAACATACCTTAACAAGGCATTTTTGTCACTTTTTGGACATTTTAATTTTTTGACATTTTTTTTTTACTTTTTTCGACATACTATAGTATGACTTTTTTTTCAGGAGATATTTTTTGACATACAACAATTTGGCTTTTTTAGAACATTTAAGCACAAATTAAGCTATAAATCCATTCAACATACCATAATAAGGCATTTTTGTCACTTTTTGGACATTTTAATTTTTTGACATTTTTTGACTTTTTCGACATACTATAGTATGACTTTTTTTTCAGGAGGTATTTTTTGACATACAATAATTTGGCTTTTTACAAACATTTAAACAAATTATGCTATAAATCCATTCAACATACCATAATAAGGCATTTTTTTCACTTTTTGGACATTTTAATTTTTTGACATTTTTTGACTTTTTCGACATACTATAGTATGACTTTTTCTTCATAAAGTATTTTTTGACATACAATAATTTGGTTTTTTTTTAGAACATTTAAGCACAAATTAAGCTATAAATCCATTCAACATGCCATAATAAGGCATTTCTATCACTTTTGGACATTTTAATTTTTCACATTTTTGACTTTTTCGACATACTATAGTATGACTTTTTTCAGGAGGTATTTTTGACTTGCTATAATTTGGCTTTTTACAAACATTTAAACACAAATTATGCTATAAATCCATTCAACATGCCATAATGAGGCATTTTTATCACTTTTTGGACATTTTAATTTTTTGACATTTTTTGACTTTTTTGACATACTATAGTATGACTTTTTTTTCACGGGGTTTTTTTTGACTTGCTATAATTTGGCTCTTTTAGAACATTTAAGCACAAATTATGCTATAAATCTATTCAACATGCCATAATAAGGCATCTTTATCACTTTTTGGATGTTTTAATTTTTTGACATTTTTTGACTTTTTCGACATACTATAGTATGACTTTTTTTTCAGGAGGTATTTTTTGACTTGCTATAATTTGGCTTTTTTAGAACATTTAATCACAAATCATGCTATAAATCCATTCAACATGCCATAATAAGGCGTTTTTGTCACTTTTTGGACATAATAACTTTTTAACATTTTTAGACTTTTTCGATATACTATATTATGACTTTTTTTTCAGGAGGTATTTTTTGACTTCCTACAATTTGGCTTTTTTAGAAAATTTAATGACAAATTATGCTATAAATCCATTCAACATGCCATAATCAGACATTTTTATCACTTTTTGGACATTTTAATTTTTTTACATTTTTTGACTTTTTCGACATACTATAGTATGACTTTTTTTCAGGAGGTATTTTTTGACTTGTTATAATTTGGCTTTTTACAAACATTTAACCACAAATTATGCTATAAATCCATTCAAGATGCCATAATAAGGCATTTTTGTCACTTTTTGGACATTTTAATTTTTTCACATTTTTTGACTTTTTTGACATACTATAGTATGACTTTTTTTCTGAGGGTATTTTTTGACTTGCTATAAGTTGGCTTTTTTAGAACATTTAACCACAAATTTTGCTATAAATCCATTCAACATGCCATAATAAGGCATTTTTGTCACTTTTTGGACATTTTAATTTTTTGACATTTTTTTTTTACTTTTTTCGACATACTATAGTATGACTTTTTTTTCAGGAGATATTTTTTGACATACAACAATTTGGCTTTTTTAGAACATTTAAGCACAAATTAAGCTATAAATCCATTCAACATACCATAATAAGGCATTTTTGTCACTTTTTGGACATTTTAATTTTTTTTGATATTTTTTGACTTTTTCGACATACTATAGTATGACTTTTTTTTTCAGGAGGTATTTTTTGACATACAATAATTTGGCTTTTTACAAACATTTAAACACAAATTATGCTATAAATCCATTCAACATACCATAATAAGGCATTTTTTTCACTTTTTGGACATTTTAATTTTTTGACATTTTTTGACTTTTTCGACATACTATAGTATGACTTTTTCTTCATAAAGTATTTTTTGACATACAATAATTTGGTTTTTTTTTAGAACATTTAAGCACAAATTAAGCTATAAATCCATTCAACATGCCATAATAAGGCATTTCTATCACTTTTTAGACATTTTAATTTTTTCACATTTTTTGACTTTTTCGACATACTATAGTATGACTTTTTTTCAGGAGGTATTTTTTGACTTGCTATAATTTGGCTTTTTACAAACATTTAAACACAAATTATGCTATAAATCCATTCAACATGCCATAATAAGGCATTTTTGTCACTTTTTGGACATTTTAATTTTTTTTACATTTTTTGACTTTTTCGACATACTATAGTATGACTTTTTCTTCATAAAGTATTTTTTGACATACAATAATTTGGCTTTTTTAGAACATTTAAGCACAAATTAAGCTATAAATCTATTCAACATACCATAATAAGGCATTTTTATCACTTTTTGGACATTTTAATTTTTTGAAATTTTTTGACTTTTTCAACATACTATAGTATGACTATTTTTCAGGAGGTATTTTTTGACTTGCTATAATTTGGCTTTTTTAGAACATTTAATCACAAATTTTGCTATAAATCCATTCAACATGCCATAATAAGGCATTTTTGTCACTTTTTGGACATTTTAATTTTTTGACATTTTTTGACTTTTTCGACATACTATAGTATGACTTTTTTTCAGGAGGTATTTTTTGATTTCCTAAAATTTGGCTTTTTTGGAACATTTAAGCACAAATTATGCTATAAATCCATTCAACATGCCATAATAAGGCATTTTTGTCACTTTTTGGACATTTTAATTTTTTGACATTTTTTGACTTTTTCGACATACTATAGTATGACTATTTTTTTTGAGGTATTTTTTGACATACAATAATTTGGCTTTTTACAAACATTTAAACACAAATTATGCTATAAATCCATTCAACACACCAAAATAAGGCATTTTTGTCACTTTTTGGACATTTTAATTTTTTGACATTGTTTGACTTTTTTGATATACTATAGTATGACTTTTTTTTCAGGAGGTATTTTTTGACTTCCTACAATTTGGCTTTTTTAGAAAATTTAATCACAAATTATGCTATAAATCCATTCAACATGCCATAATAAGGCATTTTTATCACTTTTTGGACATTTTAATTTTTTTACATTTTTTGACTTTTTCGACATACTATAGTATGACTGTTTTTCAGGAGGTATTTTTTGACTTGCTATAATTTGGCTTTTTTAGAACATTTAATCACAAATTATGCTATAAATCCATTCAACATGCCATAATAAGGCATTTCTATCACTTTTTGGACATTTTAATTTTTTCACATTTTTTGACTTTTTCGACATACTATAGTATGACTTTTTTTTCTGAGGGTATTTTTTGACTTGCTATAAGTTGGCTTTTTTAGAACATTTAACCACAAATTTTGCTATAAATCCATTCAACATGCCATAATAAGGCATTTTTGTCACTTTTTGGACATTTTAATTTTTTGACATTTTTTTTTTACTTTTTTCAACATACTATAGTATGACTTTTTTTTCAGGAGATATTTTTTGACATACAACAATTTGGCTTTTTTAGAACATTTAAGCACAAATTAAGCTATAAATCCATTCAACATACCATAATAAGGCATTTTTGTCACTTTTTGGACATTTTAATTTTTTTTGATATTTTTTGACTTTTTCGACATACTATAGTATGACTTTTTTTTTCAGGAGGTATTTTTTGACATACAATAATTTGGCTTTTTACAAACATTTAAACACAAATTATGCTATAAATCCATTCAACATACCATAATAAGGCATTTTTTTCACTTTTTGGACATTTTAATTTTTTGACATTTTTTGACTTTTTCGACATACTATAGTATGACTTTTTCTTCATAAAGTATTTTTTGACATACAATAATTTGGTTTTTTTTTAGAACATTTAAGCACAAATTAAGCTATAAATCCATTCAACATGCCATAATAAGGCATTTCTATCACTTTTTAGACATTTTAATTTTTTCACATTTTTTGACTTTTTCGACATACTATAGTATGACTTTTTTTCAGGAGGTATTTTTTGACTTGCTATAATTTGGCTTTTTACAAACATTTAAACACAAATTATGCTATAAATCCATTCAACATGCCATAATAAGGCATTTTTGTCACTTTTTGGACATTTTAATTTTTTTACATTTTTTGACTTTTTCGACATACTATAGTATGACTTTTTCTTCATAAAGTATTTTTTGACATACAATAATTTGGCTTTTTTAGAACATTTAAGCACAAATTAAGCTATAAATCTATTCAACATACCATAATAAGGCATTTTTATCACTTTTTGGACATTTTAATTTTTTGAAATTTTTTGACTTTTTCAACATACTATAGTATGACTATTTTTCAGGAGGTATTTTTTGACTTGCTATAATTTGGCTTTTTTAGAACATTTAATCACAAATTTTGCTATAAATCCATTCAACATGCCATAATAAGGCATTTTTGTCACTTTTTGGACATTTTAATTTTTTGACATTTTTTGACTTTTTCGACATACTATAGTATGACTTTTTTTCAGGAGGTATTTTTTGATTTCCTAAAATTTGGCTTTTTTGGAACATTTAAGCACAAATTATGCTATAAATCCATTCAACATGCCATAATAAGGCATTTTTGTCACTTTTTGGACATTTTAATTTTTTGACATTTTTTGACTTTTTCGACATACTATAGTATGACTATTTTTTTTTAGGTATTTTTTGACATACAATAATTTGGCTTTTTACAAACATTTAAACACAAATTATGCTATAAATCCATTCAACACACCAAAATAAGGCACTTTTATCATTTTTTGGACATTTTAATTTTTTTTACATTTTTTGACTTTTTTGATATACTATAGTATGACTTTTTTTTCAGGAGGTATTTTTTGACTTGCTATAATTTGGCTTTTTTAGAACATTTAATCACAAATCATGCTATAAATTCATTCAACATGCCATAATAAGGCATTTCTATCACTTTTTGGATATTTTAATTTTTTCACATTTTTTGACTTTTTCGACATACTATAGTATGACTTTTTTTTCAGGAGGTATTTTTTGACTTGTTATAATTTGGCTTTTTACAAACATTTAACCACAAATTATGCTATAAATCCATTCAAGATGCCATAATAAGGCATTTTTGTTACTTTTTGGACATTTTAATTTTTTCACATTTTTTGACTTTTTTGACATACTATAGTATGACTTTTTTTCAGGAGGTATTTTTTGACTTCCTATAATTTGGCTCTTTTAGAACATTTAATCACAAATTACGCTATAAATCCATTCAACATGCCATAATAAGACTTTTTTATCACTTTTTGGACATTTTAATTTTTTGAAATTTTTTGACTTTTTCAACATACTATAGTATGACTTTTTTTCAGGAGGTATTTTTTGACTTCCTATAATTTGGCTTTTTTAGAACATTTAATCACAAATTACGCTATAAATCCATTCAACATGCCATAATAAGGCATTTTTGTCACTTTTTGGACATTTTAATTTTTTAATATTTTTTTGACTTTTTCGACATACTATAGTATGACTTTTTTTCACTAGGTATTTTCTGACATACAACAATTTGGCTTTTTACAAACATTTAAGCACAAATTATGCCACAAATTGGTTCAACATGCCATAATAAGGCATTTTTATCACTTTTTGGACATTTTAGTTTTTTCACATTTTTTGACTTTTTCGACATACTATAGTATGACTTTTTTATCAGAAGGTATTTTTTGACTTGGTATAATTTGGCTTTTTTAGAACATTTAATCACAAATTATGCTATAAATTGGTTCAACATGCCATAATAAGGCATTTTTATCACTTTTTGGACATTTTAATTTTGTGACATTTTTTGACTTTTTTGACATACTATAGTATGACTTTTTTTTCAGGAGGTATTTTTTGACTTGCTATAATTTGGCATTTTTAGAACATTTAATCACAAATTATGCTATAAATCCATTCAACATACCATAATAAGGCATTTTTATCACTTTTTGGACATTTTAATTTTTTCACATTTTTTGACTTTTTCGACATACTATAGTATGACTTTTTTTCAGGAGGTATTTTTTGACTTGCTATAATTTGGCTTTTTACAAACATTTAAACACAAATTATGCTATAAATCGGTTCAACATGCCATAATAAGGCATTTTTATCACTTTTTGGACATTTTAATTTTTTCACATTTTTTGACTTTTTCGACATACTATAGTATGACTTTTTTTCAGGAGGTATTTTTTGACTTGTTATAATTTGGCTTTTTACAAACATTTAAACACAAATTATGCTATAAATCGGTTCAACATGCCATAATAAGGCATTTTTGTCACTTTTTGGACATTTTAATTTTTTGACATTTTTTGACTTTTTCGACATACTATAGTATGACTATTTTTTTAGGAGGTATTTTTTGACATACAATAATTTAGCTTTTTAAAAACATTTAAACCCAAATTATGCTATAAATCCATTCAACATACCATAATAAAGCATTTTTATCACTTTTTGGACAGTTTCATTTTTTGCCTTTTTTTGACTTTTTCAACATACTATAGTATGACTTTTTTTTCAGGAGGTATTTTTTGACTTCCTAAAATTTGGCTTTTTTAGAAAATTTAATCACAATTCATGCTATAAATCGATTCAACATGCCATAATAACGTATTTTTTTCACTTTTTAGATATTTTAATTTTTTAACATTTTTTGACGTTTTCGACATACTATAGTATGACTTTTTTTTCAGGAGGTATTTTTTGACTTCCTACAATTTGGCATTTTTAGAACATTTAAGCACAAATTATGCTATAATAATTAATAATAATAATAATAATAATAATAATAATAATAATAATAATTTAGCTTTTTAAAAACATTTCAACCCAAACTATGCTATAAATCGGTTCAACATACCATAATAAGGCATTTTGATCACTTTTTGGACATTTTAATTTTTTGACATTTTTTGACTTTTTCGACATACTATAGTATGACTTTTTTCAGGAGGTATTTTTTGACTTACTATAATTTGGCTTTTTTTTAAACATTTAAGCACAAATTATACTATAAATCCATTCAACATGCCATAATAAGGCATTTTTGTCACTTTTTGGACATTTTAAGTTTTTGACATTTTTTGACTTTTTCGACATACTATAGTATGACTTTTTTTCAGGAGGTATTTTTTGACTTCCTATAATTTGGCTTTTTTAGAACATTTAATCACAAATTACGCTATAAATCCATTCAACATGCCATAATAAGGCATTTTTATCACTTTTTGGACATTTTAATTTTTTGACATTTTTTTTACTTTTTCGACATACTATAGTATGACTTTTTTTTCAGGAAGTATTTTTTGACTTGCTATAACCTGGCTTTTTTAGAACATTTAATCACAACTTTTGCTATAAATCCATTCAACACATCATAATAAGGCATTTTTATCACTTTTTGGACATTTTAATTTTTTGACATTTTTTGACTTTTTCGACATACTATAGTATGACTTTTTTTCAGGAGGTATTTTTTGACTTGCTATAATTTGGCTTTTTTAGAACATTTAATCACAAATTATGCTATAAATCCATTCAACATGCCATAATAGGGCACTTTTATCACTTTTTGGACATTTTAATTTTTTGACTTTTTCGACATACTATAGTATGACTTTTTTTCAGGAGGTATTTTTTTACTTCCTATAATTTGGCTTTTTTAGAACATTTAATCACAAATTACGCTATAAATCCATTCAACATGCCATAATAAGGCATTTTTATCACTTTTGGACATTTTAATTTTTTGACATTTTTTGACTTTTTTGACATACTATAGTATGACTTTTTTTTTCGGAAAGTATTTTTTGACTTGCTATAACTTGGCTTTTTTAGAACATTTAATCACAAATTATGCCACAAATAGGTTCAACATACCATAATAAGGCATTTTTATCACTTTTGGGACATTTTAATTTTTTAATATTTTTTGACTTTGTCGACATACTATAGCATGACTTTTTTTTCAAGAGGTATTTTCTGACATACTATAATTTGGCTTTTTTGGAACATTTAACCACAAATTATGCTATAAATCCATTCAACATGCCATAATAAGGCATTTTTTTCACTTTTTGGATATTTTAATTTTTTAACATTTTTTGACTTTTTCCACATACTATAGTATGACTTTTTTTTTCAGGAGGTATTTTTTGACTTCCTACAATTTGGCATTTTTAGAACATTTAAGCAGAAATTATGCTATAATAATTAATAATAATAATACTAATAATAATAATAATAATAATAATAATAATTTAGCTTTTTAAAAACATTTCAACCCAAACTATGCTATAAATCGGTTCAACATACCATAATAAGGCATTTTGATCACTTTTTGGACATTTTAATTTTTGGACATTTTTTGACTTTTATGACATTCTATAGTATGACTGTTTTTTCGGGTGGTATTTTTTGACTTACTATAATTTGGCTTTTTTATAACATTTAAGCACAAATTATGCTATAAATCCATTCAACATACTATAATAAGGCATTTTTATCACTTTTTGGACATTTTAATTTTTTGACATGTTTTATCTTTTTCGACATACTATAGTATGACTTTTTTTTCAGGAGGTATTTTTTGACATACTATAATTTGGCTTTTTTAGAACATTCAGGCACAAATTATGCTATAAATCCATTCAACCTACTATAATAAGGCATTTTTATCACTGTTGAGACATTTTAATTTTTTGACATGTTTTAACTTTTTCGACATACTATAGTATGACTTTTTTTCAGGAGGTATTTTTTGACTTCCTATAATTTTCCTTTTTTAGAACATGTAAGCACAAATTATGCAAAAAAAATCCATTCAACATACCATATTAAGGCATTTTTATCACTTTTTAGACATTTTAATTTTTTCACATTTTTTTGACTTTTTCGACAATATATTCTGACTTTTTTGAGAGGTATTTTTTTTGACATGCTATAATTTGGCTTTTTTAAAACTTTTAATCAAGAGGTGCTCAGTAACGGTAAACTTCTTTAAGCAGTGAAGTTGGGATGGGGTCAAAAAAGAGACAGGTAGACGGTTTAGATGAGGCAATCACTGAAGTCAGTTTGTGGAGGTCTATGGGAGAAAAGCAGTCCAAATGTACATCAAGTTCTTCAATGTTTTCTAAGCTTCCTGTGTTTAAAGACAAAGCAGTTTCAGTCAAAGGCACAGTGTGACTGATTTTCTCCCTAATAGTTATAATCTTCTCATTAAAGAAGCTCATGAAGTCACTACTACTGAGGGTTATGGGAATAGATGGTTCAAAAGAGCTGTGGCTCTCTGTCAGCCTGGCTACAGTGCTGAAAAGAAACCTGGGGTTGTTTTTATTTTCCTCTATTAATGATGAATAATAAGCTGCTCTGGCCTTACGGAGAGCCTTCCTATAAGCTTTCAAACTATCATGCCAGTCCAGACGAGACTCTTGCAGACCGGTTAAACGCCACTTCCTTTCAAATCTTCTTGCTGCTTGCTTTAAACTGCGGGTGTGAGGGTTATACCATGGAGCCAGCTTTCTGTGCTTTACTATCTTCTTTTTTAGAGGAGCAACAAGAGTCTAGAGATGCCCGCAGAGAGACTGCAGCACTATCTACCAAATTATCAATTTGAGTAGGACTGAAGTCTGAGCCCTCAAGTATATTGATATTAGGTATTGAATTAAAAGCTAATGGAATTAAATCCTTAAACTTGGCTACAGCACTTTCAGATAAACATCTAGTGTACATGGATTTACAAGGAATTCTGTTGGTGGACTGACAAATGTTCTACTTCAATGCCGTCGGTCAGGACCAGGTCGAGTGTATGGTTAAAACAGTGAGTTGGTTCGTGAACATTCTGACAGAAGAGAGAAAAGCAGTACCAAGGCTGTCACTATCAACATCTACATGAATATTATTAATTAAATTAATATTGAATAAATTTTGCTGCCATTTTAAGGCTTTTTGATGACTTCTGACATTTTAAAATTTGGATTTTGATGGTTTTGATGGGATTATTGAAGATGAAATGCAATCCATGCAGAAATCTCCAAATGTCCAAACTTTTTGATACTAAGTGACAGCATGACTTTTTCCAACATTTAAGATAATTAAAATTGCTAATTTAGTGCTGTGTAAAGCTCTGAAATTCACCAAAACATGTCTGAGGTTTAAAGCTTTAAAGTTAAATCCTGATACAACTGCCAGATAAGTTTATCTGCACCCAGCGCTGATGGCCGATGCCTTGTTGAGTCTTAACAGAGCGAGGAAAGATGTGCACAGTCGTGATGCTACATTTAAACACAGTCAATAAACAGAGCGGTTATGATTTAGAAGCTCCCAGTTTCCTGTTGATCTCTAATGAACGAAGACGATAAAACAGTGGGATGTGCAGGAAATGAGCAGGAGCGGCAGTAATCACCTAATTCCTTACGTACTGGAGGACGGCACAGTGTGTGAGATAGAAAGAATAGAAAGGAAATAAAGGCAGGAGGACACAGTGAATGTCTGGGTCTGCTAGTCTGAGATTTTGTGACTATTTAGCTGTGACGGCATGAAAGAAGGTTCGTTTGTGAGAAATGAAAGAGGCCAGATAAAGTGTGTCGTTACAGCAGAAGAAGCTCTTATCTGACCCAGTCAGCAACTTTGTGCCAGATCCTGACGCTACCTGATAAGGTGTGTGTGTGTGTGTGTGTATATAGCACACTGCATATCAAAGACCACACACACACACACACACACGCACACTTAACTGCTCTGATTTCTGTTGTCTGGAGGTCTGAAATAAATCACCAGACTGTCATGAAATATTGTTTCTTCATTATTTTACTTTTCCTGGAACAATCTGCTTTCTCAAACTTTACTCTGTTTTCAAGTCCCTTGAACAACTCAACAAACAGAGGAAACCTTCAAACTACTGAAGGTACACAAAGTATTAGTCTTATAAGCAGTATTTAAGTGATGCCATCACAGCAATGCTGAGGTCCAAGATGGTCAAAAACAAAGACAATAAGCTTCTCTTACTGTTAAATAACTGTAATTCCTAAGATCCAAACACAGGAAACTGTACAGGTGCAAGTGAGGATAAAAAATACAGAAAATGACCCAAAATTCCCCCCAAAAATAGAACTATATATCTTAAGTGACTAAAGAGGAGGAAATATTACATAACCATCAGGAGCACTCTCATAAAAAGCAGAACTAGCGCCGTAAACCACTCCAGCTATAGATGGTGGTAGTCACTAGAAAAACCTGCTTACTACCTACTGCCTTTGATGGATGAAGATGCTCCTCTACACGTTTGGCATCATTATTATGATATTATAAGAAATGTCCTCTTCAAATGTTTTGGTGAGTTTTAGGACTGCTGTTTAGTTTTTAGCAACCAAAAGTGACAGAAGCGTCTTTGGTGAGTTCACAGTAACCTGGGCTTTGGACCACTGCAGACCAATCAGCAGGATCAGGTTTGTGCAGAAGTTCCCTCCAGATATTCCTGAAGTATAACATTCATGAGAATGAAACAGACCAACAGCAGAAAAACAAAAAAGGGCATAAAAATCAGAACATACTGGAGGTCAATGATGTCAGGAAAACCTGTCAGAGTCCTTTTAGATGGACTAAAATGGTCCCAGTGGTCAAATGAGGCCCAACAGAAACCCCCTTGAGCCTGAAAGCATCATTTCCATATTCTGTCATGATAAAAACAGACATTTATCATCAGTCCTGTTTTTATTATAATAAACTCAGAGGGTGGGAGTGCTAACAGCTTTATGACAGTGAAAGGAAAAGGCTAAAATGCTGAAGATGTTGTTAGATTAAAAGTGTGTTGTGGATTTAGGAAATGACAACATTTTTTTTTGTTATAAATATGAACAAAAAAAGTTTGACAGGGGAACCTGCATCAGAGAGTGATTTAAACACCAACTGCAGAGGCCAAAACTACAAACCTTCAGCCAAACCAGACAGAAACAACACTGACTAAAGCTAACGCTAACGCTAACTCCAGAGGAAACAACTACTGCTTCTCTATCAGTGCTTTTTAGTGACAAATAGTCAAGTCAAGTTTATTTGTATAGCCCAATATCACAAATTACCAATTTGCCTCAGAGGGCTTTACAATCTGGATATGACACCCTCTGTCCTTTACAATGACCCTCGCATCGACTAAGGAAAAACTCCCCAAAAAAAACCTTTTAACAGGGAAAAAGAAACGGAAGAAACCTCAGGAAGAGCAACAGAGGAGGGATCCCTCTTCAGGATGGACAGACGTGCAATAGATGCCATGTGTACAGAATAACAACAATGAAAACACATTAACACTACATATAACAACAGTTAATACATACTGTATAGAGATGAGTGAAAGTGTCCAAGGGGATGAAGAGCATCATCAAGCTGTCGGCAAAGGATTCTGAGCAACGCGTCCTCCTCTCTTCTCCTCAGGAGAAACCTCCGCAGGATGACCTCATCACCACCACGTCGCTCAGAACCAGAAGATGAAGATGAAGCCTGACTGGTCTGCACAACCACTACTCCACCAGGTAGACTGGTTCCATGGATACCTGTGAGATGAGAACGCACAGGGACTACGAGGCACAAAACTAATCTGCAGCATGTGTTAAAGGGAGGAAGAGGAAACACATCCTCTTCTCCACTACCCTAACAGATACAAGCTGAGCAGCATCGCCTCTTCTCCATCTCACCACCATCAGGACAGACGAAGCCTGGATGACACCACCTCCTTCTCACCAAGTAGCCTCAGCTCATGGACACCTGGGAGGTGAAAAAGAGTCAGCCTTGGATCAGTCCTAACTATAAGCACTATCAAAAAGGAAAGTCTTAAGCCTACTCTTGAATAAGGGGATGGTGTCTGCCTCCCGGACTGAAAGAGGGAGTTTGATAACTGAAAGCTCTAGCTCCCATTCTACTTTTATAAACCCTAGGAACCGCTAGTAGTCCTGCATTCTGAGAGCGCAGAGTTCTAGCTGGATTATAAGGCACTATTAGCTCTTTAAGGTAAGATGGTGCCTGACCATTCAGTGCCTTGTAGGTGAGGAGGAGGATTTTAAATTCTATTCTAGATTTTACAGGGAGCCAGTGCAGAGAGGCTAACACCGGAGAAATATGGTCTCTTTTCCTGGTTCTGGTCAGAACACGTGCTGCAGCATTCTGGACCAGCTGGAGAGTCCTGATAGACTTATTAGGGCAGCCTGATAATAACGAGTTACAATAGTCCAGCCTGGAAGTTACAAATGCATGGATTAATTTTTCTGCATCGTTTTGAGAGAGAATATGCCTGATATTTGCAATGTTACGCAGATGGAAAAAAGCAGTTATGGCTGTTTGTTTCATGTGGACGTTGAAGGACATATCTTGGTCAAAAATTACCCCTAGATTCCTTACAGTGGTGCTCGAGGCTAGAGCTGTGGCTCTCTGTCAGCCTGGCCACAGTGCTGAAAAGAAACCTGGGGTTGTTTTTATTTTCCTCTATTAATGATGAATAATAAGGTGCTCTGCCTTACGGAGAGCCTTCCTATAAGCTTTCAAACTATCATGCCAGTCCAGGCGAGACTCTTGCAGACGGGTTAAACGCCACTTCCTTTCAAATCTTCTTGCTGCTTGCTTTAAACTGCGGGTGTGAGGGTTATACCATGGAGCCAGCTTTCTGTGCTTTACTATCTTCTTTTTTAGAGGAGCAACAAGAGTCTAGAGATGCCCGCAGAGAGTCTGCAGCACTATCTACCAAATTATCAATTTGAGTAGGACTGAAGTCTGAGCCCTCAAGTATATTGATATTAGGTATTGAATTAAAAGCTAATGGAATTATATCCTTAAACTTGGCTACAGCACTTTCAGATAAACATCTAGTGTACATGGATTTACCTGATGTAGTGTAGTCCAGAAGAAAAAATTCAAAGGTTAACAAGTAATGGTCTGATAGGAAGGAATTCTGTTGGTGGACTGATAAATGTTCTACTTCAATGCCGTAGGTCAGGACCAGGTTGAGTGTATGGTTAAAACAGTGAGTTGGTTCCTGAACATTCTGACAGAAGCCAATTGAATCTAACAGCGAGATAAAAGCAGTACCAAGGCTGTCACTGTCAACGTCCACATGAATATTAAAGTCACCTACAATAATTACTTTATCAGTTCTCAGGACTAAAGTTGATAAAAACTCAGAGAACTCAGATATAAATTCAGAATATGGACCTGGAGCACGGTACACTATAACAAATAAAACTGGTTTCTCTGTTTTCCATTTAAGATGAGAAAGACTAAGAACCAGGCTTTCAAAAGACTTATAGTTTAATTTAGGTTTAGGTTTGATCGATAGACTAGAATCAAAAATGGCTGCAACTCCTCCTCCACGGCCTGTATCTCTAGGAATGTGAGTATTAATATGACTAGGAGGAGTGGATTCACTCAGGCTGACATAATCATCCTGACACAACCAGGTTTCAGTAAGACAAAATAAATCAACCTGGTTATCAGATATTAATTCATTTACTAGTAGAGCTTTAGATGATAATGACCTGATATTTAAAAGTCACTTGGTATTTAAATATGGGACCAAAGTGCAGATTGTGAACAAGGTGAAAAAAAAAACTCACCAAACCCTGAAGACAGAAGCAGATTTTCAGTCACTCCTTTCTCCATCTGTTCAGCAGCATCCTCCAGTTCATATAAGAGCAACGCCTCCAGAGCAGCCAATCAGAAGCTCCGATGAACCTCAGGTGGCAATCTGCACCTGACAGAGATCCTCAGAAGAGAAGATGTCTCACTCCCTGTGGAACACAAAAACAAAGATCTCCTATAAAAGGACGCACTCTCACTCTGACACCACAAATACAGACTTCATACGTTCAAGGCCGATACCAAAACCATCAGTGTGCAGAAATGTCATTGAGTATCTATAAATATTATTGATTAGTGATTATATTATATATTATTATTATTATTATTATTATTATAAGTGAACATGTAAGTAAAACACCTTCACCACAATAACAGTGACAGACACCTCTCTCCACGATCTGACTACTGGGACGAGAGCTGTTCAGGCCGGTCTGGAGACCAGGACGAAGAAGGACAGACAAAGTTAAGATGAAGATCAACAAAGTTAAGAGGAATGACAGATGAAGGACAGACAAAGTTAAGAGGAATGACAGATGAAGGACAGACAAAGTTAAGATGAAGATCAACGAAGTTAAGAGGAAGGACAGACAAAGTTAAGATGAAGATCAACAAAGTTAAGAGGAATGACAGATGAAGGACAGACAAAGTTAAGAGGAAGGACAGATGAAGGACAGACAAAGTTAAGAGGAAGGACAGATGAAGGACAGACAAAGTTAAGAGGAATGACAGATGAAGGACAGACAAAGTTAAGAGGAAGGACAGATGAAGGACAGACAAAGTTAAGATGAAGATCAACAAAGTTAAGAGGAATGACAGATGAAGGACAGACAAAGTTAAGATGAAGATCAACGAAGTTAAGAGGAAGGACAGATGAAGGACAGACAAAGTTAAGAGGAATGACAGATGAAGGACAGACAAAGTTAAGATGAAGATCAACGAAGTTAAGAGGAAGGACAGACAAAGTTAAGAGGAAGGACAGATGAAGGACAGACAAAGTTGAGATGAAGATCAACGAAGTTAAGAGGAAGGACAGACAAAGTTAAGAGGAATGACAGACAAAGTTAAGAGGAAGGACAGATGAAGGACAGACAAAGTTAAGAGGAATGACAGATGAAGGACAGACAAAGTTGAGATGAAGATCAACGAAGTTAAGAGGAAGGACAGACAAAGTTAAGAGGAATGACAGATGAAGGACAGACAAAGTTGAGATGAAGATCAACGAAGTTAAGAGGAAGGACAGATGAAGGACAGACAAAGTTAAGAGGAATGACAGATGAAGGACAGACAAAGTTAAGATGAAGATCAACGAAGTTAAGAGGAAGGACAGACAAAGTTAAGAGGAATGACAGACAAAGTTAAGAGGAAGGACAGATGAAGGACAGACAAAGTTAAGAGGAATGACAGATGAAGGACAGACAAAGTTAAGAGGAAGGACAGACAAAGTTAAGAGGAATGACAGATGAAGGACAGACAAAGTTAAGAGGAAGGACAGACAAAGTTAAGAGGAACCAGTGGGAAAAAAAAATGTCCTATTTGGATGCAAAGAAGAATAAGATAAAGTGTCTCTACTTTGATATGATGGAAACGATGGAGATTTTTCCTGCCACTTCCTGTTTCTCCACCTGTTTCCATGCACAAACACAGGAAGTGTCTTTCGACCCCAGCTGTGGAGCAGACGCTCGTCTCCAATGAGCCGTCAATCATTCTTCTCCTTCCTATCGTTCATACAAACACCAGGTGTGTCAGACAGCAGAGGTGATATTTTCAGTATCAGTGTTAATTCTGCTCACATCGTCTCCATCTTAAACAGCCTGCTGTCTGGAGCTGTGCTATGGAGCTCTTTTCTATTTCACTTAATTGGCCTCTAAGGATGATGAAAATAAGATAATCAGCATTATTGCTCAGATGATAGTGATTATTATGCTTGATTTGGTTTCACACTCCTTTAGTCTTGTGTTATGAATCCTTTTCTTAACACCAATTATTTTTTGCAAATGAGGCGTGATGTATTCCTTTCAACTTAAGGTGAATTTAGGAAAAGATGTAAATATGTGTATTTTAGTCTGACATAAAGCATGTTATGGATGCAAAAACAGTCCAAAAACCTCACACTGACCAGTGATGACGTGTTTACCTTTGTTTAAAAAAAATAAAATGTACTACAAGATATTACCTTTAACATGATGATGATGATGAAAGTCAATCGATTATTGTGATTTCAATATTGACCAAAAAGAATCCATAGTAGAGCAGCCTGAACTGGGTTCAGAGCTGGACCCGTGGCACACAATCAGAAACTAAAAACCTAGATCAAACTTCACTGTCTGAAAGGATCAATAAAGTTTGATCTAATCTGACATCTGGCTGTTCATTTAAAAGCTCACTGAGGCTATGCTAGCAGTGTTAGCAACACACAGCAGAAGATGGAAATTACTGGTGTTTTTATTGTGTTTTATTTGTTTTGATTCTCAGCTGTTCGTTCCTCTGAATAAACAGGACAACAGTCAGGATTAAACCAAGAAATAGAAATACCATAAAACTGAGGGCGCCTCCATCTCCACAACGATTTAATATTTTCACTTTTTTGTGTGTGTGTGTGTGTGTGTGTGTGTGTGTGTGTGATTTCTGGGATCACTTTGTTAAGAGAAACTAACAAAGGATTGATAATAACTGTAAATAAAAAGGGGGAAGGAATCTTCGTCTCGCTGGAAAAATCCAGATCAGCTAAACCCACTGAAGCAGAGCTGAGAGCCCATAAACTGTCTGCTAGTGAGATATAGTAAAATATATGTGTATATATATATATATAAATATAAATTTATAAATATAATAAAAAAAAAAAAAGAAACACTTCAACTTCTGGAGCTCAACATCTTTCTCTGTATCTACGGTAAATATGTGGTCATTTCAGGGCTGGAAATCCATTCATCTTTGTTTTAACTGAGATTACTGCTAAATTACTGCGACTTCATCATCGTTAATGTTGTTGCTTAGTAACAGCAGGTCCAACCTCCAAAGGATAGAAGGATGAAAAGCAACAGGAGAGGACATAATGTCTGATATCAGACAGATACTATCCTGTGTCGTCATAGATGAAAACAAGCATGTGAACTATCTCCAGTCTGGTCGGAGAGCCAATGACTGGAGCAGGAGTTCACATCATCATCAGATCATTATCAAAGAGGTAAGACTGACTAACGTAAGACACGTTAACGTCTGTGAACACGAGAAGAAACACTGAACGTGAAGAAAACAAGAACAGTTATCCTCCTGTTCACCTCCATGTTTGAATGGATTTCATTTACTTTCTATTAGAAGGCAGGAGGACACTGACGTCAGACTGATCATGTGATGTCCTGAGGACAAACACCTGCTCCGTGATGCCTTCAGGAACACCAGGAGAACTTCAGGCAGGAACTTTGTACCAGTTTAGGAGAAACAGAAACACTGGCTGGGTTTCACAGCTGATTCAGCACATATTCCTTTGATTCGTCAATTAATTTTTAATAATACTGACTAATATTATACGTCAAAACACTGAATGGAGAAATATGGGAAACACCATGTAGTGATATGCAGTCGTTCAGACTGAAGAACATGTGCATGGTGAATATGTCATTTGTCAGGGAAGTTTATTGCCTGATTATATTTCCATATAAAGGATGTTCAGTTTAAAACTCAGGTGAGCTCATTTATTCCAGCTGATGGGACCTCAGGTGACGCCTTTATATCTTTTCTCTAAACTCCTCACATGCAGGATCACAGCTTAACATTAAAAATAAAATACACTTTATAATCACCACTGGCAGAGCAGCAGAGTTTTCTCTCTGTTACACCTAAAACAAGCTGCAGTCTGTATTTATATCACCAGCTTATATTATTTATTCGTCATAAATTCGTCATGAATTTATTGATATTTGGTTTGTGAATGCATTATTTCCTAACCCAGAATAAGATAGTGGAGTCTTTTGAAACTCTAAAGTTAAATTATTCAGCTAAATGTTTCATGTGACGTTCAGGAAATGATGAAAGACATAGGAAAAGTTGGTTTTCTATACATCATTATAGCTGATTATTAGTGGTAAAATGATTTCTAAAAGTATTTCTCCTCACTATGTGTTTCCTTTTCTCTTTCTCTCGTCACTCTGCTGTTTTTCTTCATGTTTACAGTGTTTTCAGTTTTTTTTAGAGGACTTTGAGGTAAACCTGAGCAGCTGCTCTCCTGCTGTCTGAGCATCAGGAGTTTTTCCATCAAATAGGAAACATCACTGCTCTTCACTCTGTGGTGACTAGAAGTATATCTGAATAAATGTGCCAGTTTAAGAAACTCTTAAAAGTAGATTTTTTCTTATCTTTATTCCACCAGTTGGTCTCATTTTGTTTATTCCTGTTTTATATTCACTGGTCTGCTGCTTATTGAGATGATTTTATTTATTGATCTATGTTAGTTATTATTTCTGGACATGTTTTCGTTGATACTGTTATTTACCTTTTTTACTTATTTATCTATTGACTTGACATATTTTTTCTACTTATTCCGCTTGTTAACTGATGGTTCTTAATTTTTATGAGGGGCCTTATTATAGCGTTGAACTAAAGGTGCATCTTATTTTATGATCTTTTCTTTTTATATGGAGGAAAGTTTTGGCAAAATGCACAGACGTAGGTTACCATTAATAAGGTTGGATTGTTTTGAATGTACTGTACGTACAAAGGTAAAAATGACTGTTTTTGTGAATGTAGTCTGGTGGCTTTGAAGAAAGGTAACAAAGGTAGCATTGCTTCAGTTTCCTGTCACAAAGGCCAGTCTGCTGAACAAAAAGAAAAGAAAATATCTGCTATATTTACAGTAATTTCACTTCCTTCTGATGGAAGATTGAAGCTGTTATATCGTTGTCACCAGACTCCATTCACAAAAACAGTCGTTTTTCTCTGCATCGATTGGCCACTTTCTTTGTGTTTTCGTGTAAAAATGCAGTGAGTCATTGTTTCAGGAGGAATAAATCCACACAGAGCTGCTGGATGGTTTTCTGTTCTCCAGAGGATGAACCCTGCAGGACGTTCAGCTTCTCAGAGCCACCAGCTTTGTTTTTCACACTTCTGCTGAAGCACATCTGGTGCAGAGGTGTGAACTGAATACTTAGATACCCACACACACACATGCACACACTCCTGTCAGCCTTCATTATATGAAGGATCACACACCAACAGGCATGGCTACAGTGTGTGTGTGTGTGTGTGTGTTTCCCTGCACGTTATTATGATGAAGAAGGTTAAGGTGTGTGTGTGAATAATATTTGAAGAGACATCAAACAGCTTCAATTATTTCAGCACCCCGGGTGTCGTCCTCATTATCCACTTAGAGCGCCCAGTGTGTGTGTGTGTGTGTGTGTGTGTGTGTGTGTGTGTGTGTGTGTTATAAGAGGAGAGTTAACAATCCTGCTGCTGTTCAGCAGCTCATGTTGATCTCAGGTTGAAGCAGAACCTGAGTAAAGGTATATTTAAAGGGACAGTGTGCAGCTTTCACAGCTGAATATGGCATCAATAATGAGATATTTTGGTGAATTATCACCTAAAAACAGGAGTAGTTTTCTTTTACAGCCACACAGGGAGCTGGTCACCTTGTTTCTACGGTAGCCCAGAGAGGACAAACCAAACACTGGCTCAGGCTTTCACACTGCACCTTTATATATATGATTCTGTTTAATATTCCGACAGTATGTCAACTCAGAAGCAGCATCACTGGTCAGCAGACTGACTAATCATTTTTTAACATCTTATTGTGAATAAATTCCATCAAAGGTTACAGCTTCCCTGATCATGAAAATGTTGATATGTGAGGAAATCAAAACAAAAGAAAGTTGTATGAGTGAATGAATGTGCAAAACACAAATTACACACTTGTGTTGCGCTCTGGTGCCACTGCAGACATACAGTTCCCATCATTTCCATCGTCATTAACTCTTCACTGACCCTTATATTTATTATAATCCTCCACTCATCTATGTCACACAAAGGTTTACACACATGTCGAGTGGCTGAAAGACACCACATAGGTATATCCAATTCACAGGTTAAAGAACATTCAGAAATATGTAGATTTAGACACGTGGATTAATATCTACTTATATTAATCTATGAACTGAGCCTCTCCTGTTTATGTGGAGTAAATCTCTTTCCAGGAAAAGAAAAGCAGAGCAGATCTGTAGTGACAGAGGAAGAGGTCAAAGAGACAGACATC
>CM056553.1:445000-587500 GCA_029721515.1 Synanceia verrucosa
GATGAAAACCTTGTGTTTGTTTGACATGCAAACACACTAACATCTGTCCCTGTAGTGCGTTATTTATGTCTGTCCACATGCTGATAATGATGACTGAAGGCAGGTGATTCAGCTCAAAAACTCTTCAAAACCAAAATAAAAGAGCACTTTCAGTTCTTTATGTTTGACAGTCATGTGTTAAACTGTTTGCTGCTTCACACGCTCCAGTGAAAATCCACATGAAGGTGATTATTGATATCATCACGTGTGAAACATCTCCAGACTCTGGAGCTGCTTGAATTTAAGGTTGTTTCCAAACCTGACCCAGGAAACCTTGAAGACAATCAAAGATATGGGGAGCGGTGAAAGAGGAGAGACTCCTGTTGATGAAAAGTGACTTCCTGTCTTACCTCCACACAGCTGGAGGTCAGATGACCTTCAGGAAGTTTCCAATGATCCAACGTGGATGTGAGGAGGTTTACCGGCACCTTAAGAGAGCAAAGAACAGATTCAAACATCTGTGAATATCAGGAAAACTTGCCTCCATCTTTCTAATCATTATGAGAAAGGGCTGAAGGAACCAGGGGTTGCTGTCATTTAGTGCTTTGTCTTTACACAGTGGTCCTCAGTGTGCACGTCTTTGGGCTGAATGTGGCTGAACTGTTGGTTCATCAGTGTTTCCATGGTTGAACGTTGATGTTTGTGAGGTCAGTCACAGAAAGTGATATTTAACGAGCAGCTGGGATAATTAGTATAATTAGTTGAAAATTCAGTCGCTGAAAAGATGTTGGATATTTGGAACCTAAACATATCTAAAGGGTTCGGTCAGCTGTTGTCTGTTTTAGGTCCATTCAAACAAACCAGCCTAAACAAACAAACAAACAAACAAACTCGTTTCACTGCTGTCTGCAGAGTCTCCACACAAAGTGAGAAGGTGGTGGATTTAAGGAGCTGGCAGGTTTGTAAGTTAAGTATCTTTATCTCCATTTAGGAGCGTTCTGTCAGCGGCGCGAGTCGATCGACAAACAGCTGGTGAAGCTGGTCGATCAGTCGTTTGTTTTCTGCTGCTTCTCCATCAGTGTGTGGAGGAAGATCACTGAAGGATTGGAGGTGGAGAAGAGGATGAATGGTTCAGCTCTCTTCATTTATTCTTCCTGCCGCCTCCTCTGTTACTCCCTCATCTCCTCATCCTCCCTCTCCTTTCCATTTAATCCAGTCCTTTCCACTCCTCTCCTCCATTTTCAATCGCTCTCCTCATAATTACTCTCCTCCTCCTCCTCCTCTCCTGCCCTGTCAGGTCGCTCATCTTCCTCCTTGTCTCCTCTCCTACCTCCTAACTCTTCACTTCATTTCCTTGACCTCCATTAATCTTCCCTCTCCATCTGTCCTGTCAGAGACACATTAGTGTCATTAGTGAAGCCCTGTCACTGTTCATTCGCTCTAAACAGACACATCACCTTCATGTTCATGGAGAATCATCTCTAACGGGTTTCCTCTGAAAAATCACTACGTCTTTTTTTTCTGGTTTTATTGATCAAACGTCGTCAGGATTTTCTTTTTTTCCACTGACCACATTTAAATCATCCGTTGAAAAACTGAGTCCTGCTGGAGATCAGTGTGCTGAGACGGTTTTTATTGATCTTCTGATCGGTAGATCAGCAGCGATCAACCTTTCAGATCCAGAGGACACAGTGATGAACTCCAGATCCATTCATGAGCCGTTTTATTATTTGCATTCTGTCTTAAAATCTTTGCTGCTTCGTATTGAAGTGACTTCATTTTATAATTTATCAGTTAGTTTTCATTTTATTTTCTGGATCAAAGTCTAAAAAAATGTCAGTAACTTCTGGATCAACAGTGGATATGTTTGGGCCAAAATCTGCCTCACTTTTCTTTTTTTGCTCTTTACATCCACTGTTGGTAGTTTCCTTCATTTTCTTGATGCATCGGATGGTTTGTTGGTAGGTTGAATGAATTTCTGGGACCTCCTGTTCAAAATGATGATAGATCATGCTCCAGTCTGTGATAGATCATATTTCTAGGTGTCAGCGGCTCCACACAGATGGAGTTTGGTGAAGTGAAGCTGAGCAGATGGTTGATCTGGTCCAGCAGGAGGTGAAACATCAAACCACTGAGGGGATTTACGTCACTTTAAGGTCTCCTCATCTTCATCTCTGAAGGATCCCAACGAGTCTGAAGCCTCAAAACTCAGGAAACTTAACCTGTAAATGTTCTGTGATGAGCTGACAGCATCAGCATCCATTAACAAAATGACTGACTATGAGCTTTCTGCCCATCAGATCCCAGCTCTGGGTTTAGTTTTCAGCATTTCAAAAGATTTTATATATATAGTACACTACATAACTTCATATTTAAGAACAAAACTCAGATCTGAGCTCAGCTTTTGTTCAAAAAACAGATAAAAGCTGGAAAGTTTTTAAAGTTTAACACACATGGTCCTGTTTGCACATATACTGTATGTTCATTATTATTATTATTATTATTATCATATCTAAAACTGTTTTTATAATTTTTCAAGACCAAAGCTGAAACAATCAGTGTTTTTCTGTTTCACATCACAGCAAACTGAGCGAAAACAATCAGTTTAAAGACATTATGATGACACCGCTCTTCATGATGTCATTATAGGGCAAAAAAAATATGAGTTATGGAGCAGGAGGAGAGAAAAACTGATAAATAATGTCAGGATATCGTTCATAAAACAACATGAAATATTCTGACATTTATCGATAAATAACAGTCTGATCAATAATGGGAAAAGTAATTGGCTGCAGGAGTTTAAAGGGAATATGATGACCATTAAAGACCTTTGAGCTTCAGTCCTGAGTGACTGCGCTGCCCGACAGCAAAAACACTGAGAGGAGCAGAAAGTGAAAGCAAAAGCAGGAATCACCGTGGAAACCTGTTTCAAAAATAATCTGTTGGGTGTCGGAAACAGGAAGTGAGTTATTTTCACTCTGCAGAAAGTTTGAAACTTTCTGAATGTTGTAGTAGATTTTTTTTCAGCTTGATCTGAAGTAAATATGTACTTTACTTTAAACTAAATATGTCGACTGACACAACAGATCCTGGTCTGGTGAAAATAAGCCTATATTAATAAGTGTATGTTATGTATGTGGTAAGATAAACTTTCAGTGATCTTTAGGGGAAGAAGATGTAAAGTAGAGGCTTCCTGACCAAAGAAGCCGACTAACACTTGATTTTGTTTCATTCAACACAAAAACACATAAAAAAATACTAAAACAGCTGATTAGTTATTGAAATAAGAATGTAAAGTCAGCTCCACCTCTACCAGCTGCAAGACGTTCAACCATAATCATAACCATAATAATAATAATATTAATAATAATAATCATAATAATAATCATATTAATAATACTACTACTACTAATCATATTAATAATAATAATCATCATCATAATAATCATATTAATAATAATAATAATCATAATAATCACCTGGAGAGTTGAGAGTGAAATCTGCTGAGGTGGCAGGAAGCTCAACATCCCCGCTGAAGACAGGAAGTCACGCTGAAGTCCTTTCCCCCTCTGACATCACGCCTGTCCCCCTCTGACATCACGCCTGAGACGACCCGACCTCAGCAGACGCTCTGTGATTTATTTCAGCATGTCGATGCTGCTGAGACAGTAAACAGCTTTAAGTCCTCACATCACCACTCTAGAAAAAAAACATCTGTTGTGTTTGTTCCAGTTAGAATAGAATAGAATAGAATATTCGATGTAGAACGTGCAGCTTAATGCATCCTGCTGCAGTTTATCATCACTAATTTTGAGTATGAAGCACTCACCTGCACAAAGTTTGTTTTCTTTGTGGATAAAAACTCAGGAATCAGGTTTTGGGAGGCTTTCCTCGTCTGAAGCTGGAGGGAGGAAAACAACAAAAGGTGTTGTATTTGTGAAATTGGGCTGCATAAATAAAAAGTGACAGATATAGAGGCGGATTGTCCCCTCAGGAGATGGTAGGGACCAAAACTAGAGCTAAAAGAGACAAAAACTGATAACTGCTGGATGTCACTCAGGATTAACATAAAGGATGAGTTTAAAGGTCCAACAGAACAGAAAAAAATGGAAAATAAAGGTGAATTTGACCTCATGACCTCAGCATCTCTGACATCATGGCTGCAGACCCTCTAATTATTCATCTAATAGCCTCAAACTGGTTCGTCTTCACAGTATGAAGCAGAAATGTCAGCAGAAGGTTGAGTCATGCAGACAAAGAGTCTATTTGTTCCTACAGATGCTGAATGAGAGGATGACACATAAATGAAACAAGAGGACGGCAGCGCTGCCTGTGTGGACACGATGGAGTAAACATGATTAGATTTCACAGCGACTCGCTGCATAAATCTGAATTTTAATGTGGGAAAAACTGATGGAAATCTACACTCATTAATTCATCATTTGTCTTAATGAACGGGCTAATCAGCATGGCTGCTTGTTTAACGTCTCATTCAGTGAAGTCTGGGTCACTCTTTTAGCAGTGAAGGAGTCCTAAAGCTAACGTTAACCTTCTGTGTTTTATGCCCTTGAACATTAAATGTGTTGAATTCATATCCTTCCTCATAAAACCTCATCAGGTATTTCAGACCTAGCATTGTTAGCATCCATTTTAGCTTCTTCTTCCTCTCTGACTTTCTCACCTTAAATTCCTGAAGAAAACTTTATTTATTAATTATTCTCAGATATTAACGGTCAACCGTCATTGGTGGAAAATTATGTTTAAAAAAAGGAGTAGTTCAACATTTTGGAAGAAATTTGTGAGAGTGAGATAAGAGTCATGCTGTGGTTAGCGTAGCTTAGCATAAACTGATCAGAAGTGAGAACGTCTGAGAAGAAATCGAAAGTAAGTCCAGTTCAGATTAGAGCTTTCATTCAAACACAGGAGCAGCTTCTCAAAAGAGATGATTAAAGTAGAGCAGCTAAGCAAACTGAAAACATCTCCACCATCAGGACCAGCAGACCAGGACCAGCAGACCAGGACCAGCAGACCGGGTCCAGATCAGAGAGAGGAGGCTGGACCTAACGGACAGCAGGATAAGGATGAGCTCTTCATTATCTCCACTCACTCAATCACACCTGAGGAGTGGCAGCAAGAACAGGAAGTAGAAAGCTCCTGACTCCAGTCGTTTTTCCTCCGTCCATCACTCATCGCTCAGAGGAATCACTCCTCCAGAGGCCGTCCAGAATAATGAAGATGATAAATAGTTCAACGCCGCCACACTTAACGAGCACACTCCCCTCCAGGTGCCAAGATGTAATCTGATAAAAGCCTCCTGTGCCTCGACTTATCAATTAATCAGTTAATCACTTATCGCTGTGGAGGGTTTGAACCTGCCAGTGAAGTTCGTTAATGTTCAGACTGTTGGAGCGTCTGAAAACTTCCTGTCACTGACAGATTTGATTTGTTTCAGTTAGGGTTAGGGTTAAACTGTTGGTTGATGCCTAAACATAACCAAAACTTTCACAGCACTAACCTTGGTGACTGGACGAGGACGAGGACAACATGATGGAGCAGGATTAGTGCTGTTTTTTTGTTTTTTTTACAAACAATATTCCATCCACGGTGATAAACAAACAGACACACTGATGTTGAATTATGTCTGTTACATTTAATTTCATCGTATTTACTTATAAACATCCCTGAAATACTTCAGTATTTCTCCCTGATGGTGTTTTTTCAGTTTTAGCAGAAATACTTCAGTCTGGACTGAAGCTCTGAACCGACTGACTGAATTAAGACCTTTCTAAAAAAAGATCTGCAGAGCTGATTTAATTACAGTCGGCTTAAATAATATCCCTGCCTGCTCACACTCAGCTCAGTTTCCTAAAAGCAGCTCTGCTCAAAAACAGCCTGGATTGCTGAGAAAACATCACTGAAATGCAGCAGCGTCCACGCAGGCCGACAGGTAAAAGTTAAAGCTCTAAACCTTCATTTCCTTTGAAGGTTTAGAGGGTTCCTCTAAAGGGAGACCTTTAGAGCACATCAGCAGGGTGGTCAAAGCATAAAGAGGAAAGAGCACCTGGAGGAAAGAGCAGCTCACCTGAAGGAAAGAGCACCTGAAGGAAAGAGCAGCTCACCTGGAGGAAAGAGCAGCTCACCTGAAGGAAAGAGCAGCTCACCTGGAGGAAAGAGCACCTGAAGGAAAGAGCAGCTCACCTGGAGGAAAGAGCAGCTCACCTGGAGGAAAGAGCACCTGAAGGAAAGAGCAGCTCACCTGGAGGAAAGAGCACCTGAAGGAAAGAGCAGCTCACCTGGAGGAAAGAGCACCTGAAGGAAAGAGCAGCTCACCTGGAGGAAAGAGCACCTGAAGGAAAGAGCAGCTCACCTGGAGGAAAGAGCAGCTCACCTGGAGGAAAGAGCAGCTGAAGGAAAGAGCACCTGAAGGAAAGAGCAGCTCACCTGGAGGAAAGAGCAGCTCACCTGGAGGAAAGAGCAGCTCACCTGGAGGAAAGAGCAGCTGAAGGAAAGAGCAGCTCACCTGAAGGAAAGAGCAGCTCACCTGGAGGAAAGAGCAGCTCACCTGGAAGAAAGAGCAGCTGAAGGAAAGAGCAGCTCACCTGAAGGAAAGAACACCTGGAGGAAAGAACACCTGAAGGAAAGAGCAGCTCACCTGGAAGAAAGAGCACCTGAAGGAAAGAGCAGCTCACCTGGAGGAAAGAACAGCTCACCTGAAGGAAAGAGCACCTGAAGGAAAGAACACCTGAAGGAAAGAGCAGCTCACCTGGAGGAAAGAGCACCTGAAGGAAAGAGCAGCTCACCTGGAGGAAAGAGCACCTGAAGGAAAGAGCAGCTCACCTGGAAGAAAGAGCACCTGAAGGAAAGAGCAGCTCACCTGGAAGAAAGAGCAGCTCACCTGGAGGAAAGAGCACCTGAAGGAAAGAGCAGCTCACCTGAAGGAAAGAACAGCTCACCTGAAGGAAAGAACAGCTCACCTGGAGGAAAGAGCAGCTCACCTGGAGGAAAGAGCACCTGAAGGAAAGAACACCTGAAGGAAAGAACAGCTCACCTGGAAGAAAGAGCAGCTCACCTGGAGGAAAGAGCAGCTCAACTGGAGGAAAGAGCACCTGAAGGAAAGAGCAGCTCACCTGGAGGAAAGAGCACCTGAAGGAAAGAGCAGCTCACCTGAAGGAAAGAACAGCTCACCTGAAGGAAAGAACAGCTCACCTGGAGGAAAGAGCAGCTCACCTGGAGGAAAGAGCACCTGAAGGAAAGAACACCTGAAGGAAAGAACAGCTCACCTGGAAGAAAGAGCAGCTCACCTGGAGGAAAGAGCAGCTCAACTGGAGGAAAGAGCAGCTCACCTGAAGGAAAGAGCAGCTCACCTGAAGGAAAGAACAGCTCACCTGGAGGAAAGAGCAGCTCACCTGGAGGAAAGAGCAGCTCACCTGGAGCTGTGGCCAGCATTTAAACCACCTGAGTGTCCTCAGATCCAGAGGATCTTTCTTTTCTCTTCTTTTCTTTCCTTTCCTTTTCCTTCCTTTCCTTTTCCTTCAGTGGTGACTTCCTGTTCCTCTTCTGCTTTGTTTTCTCTCTCTAGTTGTTTTTACTTTGTTCACTCAGAAAATGAAAATGAATCTGATACTGAATCTATAGGTTTGAAATGTTTACTTTAAATAATGATTTTTTTTTTTGTTGCTTGTCTGTACAGCTTCTTTGTCCATTATTTAGTCTGTTAAAGGTGTGAGGTTATAGATTATTTTATTGATTTATTGACTGGGAGAGTTTCACCTCTTATTTAACTTCTATGTGTAAAATGTGAACTGTGATCCAGAGTTTGGTTTGGTGGATGTAGATATGAAGAACTCTTTCTTAGTTTCAGGTGTTCAAACATGAAGAATACACATTTCAAGTCCTCTGATTGTTCAACAAATATGAAAAAACCTGCTTGAGAGGACCTCTTTAAATATGTTCACTTTATGATGATCTGAAACAGACAAAAGAAGCTGGAGCTAAAAAACTAAAATAAATGAACCATGTGATGAACGGATTATTCGTTTTCCAGACAACTTTGATCACTGAGTGAGAAAAGTCAAATGTCAATAATGGAGTGGATATAAAGGTACGGTGGCCCTGAAGTGCAATGGCGCCTGAAGGTACCTACCTTTTCTGGTTTTCTGATTTATCTTTGTGTTTTCTCTTTTCTCGTTGTGTTTTTTTATTTATCGTTGTCTTTTCTGATTTATCGTTGTGTTTTCTCTTTTGTCGTTGTGTTTTTTTATTTATCGTTGTCTTTTCTGATTTATCGTTGTGTTTTCTCTTTTGTCGTTGTTTTTTTATTTATCGTTGTTTTCTCTTTTGTCATTGTTTTTTTTTGATTTATCGTTGTGTTTTCTCTTTTGTCGTTGTTTTTTTATCGTTGTTTTCTCTTTTGTCGTTGTCTTTTCCGATTTATCGTTGTGTTTTCTCTTTTGTCATTGTTTTTCTGATTTATTGTTGTGTTTTCTCTTTTGTCGTTGTCTTTTCTGATTTATCGTTGTGTTTTCTCTTTTGTCGTTGTCTTTTCTGAATTATCATTGTGTTTTCTCTTTTGTCGTTGTTTTTTTTTGATTTATCGTTGTGTTTTCTCTTTTGTCGTTGTTTTTTTTATTTATCGTTGTCTTTTCTGATTTATCGTTGTGTTTTCTCTTTTGTCGTTGTTTTTTTATTTATCGTTGTTTTCTCTTTTGTCGTTTTTCTGATTTATTGTTGTGTTTTCTCTTTTGTCGTTGTCTTTTCTGATTTATCGTTGTGTTTTCTCTTTTGTCGTTGTCTTTTCTGAATTATCATTGTGTTTTCTCTTTTGTCGTTGTTTTTTTTGATTTATCGTTGTGTTTTCTCTTTTGTCATTGTTTTTTTTATTTATCGTTGTCTTTTCTGATTTATCGTTATGTTTTCTCTTTTGTCGTTGTTTTTTTATTTATCGTTGTTTTCTCTTTTGTCATTGGTTTTTTTTGATTTATCGTTGTGTTTTCTCTTTTGTCGTTGTTTTTTTATCGTTGTTTTCTCTTTTGTCGTTGTCTTTTCTGATTTATCGTTGTGTTTTCTCTTTTGTCATTGTTTTTCTGATTTATTGTTGTGTTTTCTCTTTTGTCGTTGTCTTTTCTGATTTATCGTTGTGTTTTCTCTTTTGTCGTTGTCTTTTCTGAATTATCATTGTGTTTTCTCTTTTGTCGTTGTTTTTCTGATTTATTGTTGTGTTTTCTCTTTTGTTGTAGTGTTTTCTGATTTATTGTTGTGATTTGCACTTCAGGGCCACTGTATAAAGGGGAACAAACCAAAGGTAGAGGTCAGTATGCAGTCTGTATTTATACACTGTTAAGAGCGTTAAATATAAGATAAGATAAAGGTTCATCTTATCTTAAGCAGGTCATGCTGGAGCTCAAAGTCAACCTGTTTCAGGTGGTTGAAAAAGACAAACAGCTGACTCACCTTCATTCGTTCATCTCCTCCTGTCTCCAGGAAACGCCTTCGTGGTCAGCCTGGCTCTCGCTGACCTGGTCGTCGCCCTCTACCCGTACCCGCTGGTCCTGAGCGCCATTTTCCACGACGGCTGGATCGCCGGCTACATCCACTGTCAGATCAGCGGCTTCCTCATGGGCCTCAGCGTCATCGGCTCCATCTTCAACATCACGGGCATCGCCATCAACCGCTACTGCTACATCTGCCACAGCCTGAAGTACGACAAGCTCTTCTCCAACAGCAACACCATGTGCTACGTGGTGCTGGTCTGGGCGCTCACCATCCTCGCCATCGTGCCCAACTGGTTCGTGGAGTCTCTGCAGTACGACCCCAGGGTGTACTCGTGCACCTTCGCCCAGTCGGTCAGCTCGCTGTACACCATCACGGTGGTGGTGGTGCACTTCATCCTGCCCATCGGCATCGTCAGCTACTGCTACCTGCGCATCTGGATTCTGGTCATCCAGGTGAGGAGGAGGGTCAAGCCGGACTCGCGGCCAAAGATCAAGCCGCACGACTTCCGTAACTTCCTCACCATGTTTGTGGTGTTCGTGCTGTTCGCCGTCTGCTGGGCGCCGCTGAACCTGA
Source organism: Synanceia verrucosa (assembly GCA_029721515.1). NCBI lineage: Eukaryota > Metazoa > Chordata > Actinopteri > Perciformes > Synanceiidae > Synanceia > Synanceia verrucosa. Next base: position 455,045 of record CM056553.1, read on the forward strand.
TCGGCCTGGCGGTGGCGCTGGACTCCAGGCTGAGCAGGGCCATACCGGAGTGGCTCTTCACGGCCAGCTACTTCATGGCGTACTTCAACAGCTGCCTGAACGCCGTCGTCTACGGCGTCCTGAACCACAACTTCAGGAAGGAGTACAAGAGGATCGTCCTGATCATCTTCAAGTTTCACTGCTGAGAAGAAGAGGGGAGAACTTTACCGTGAGGAACGGAGAAGAAGGACTAACAGGTGGAGGTGAAGGAAACGATGCCTTCAGGGAACCAGAGAGACTTCAAAAGTCCAGAGACGAGTCAACTTAGTAAAGCGATTCATCACAACTTCCTTTGGTGACCAACTCATGACTTGTTTTTCAAAGATATTCATCATTGTGATCCTCCTGATTCATTTTGATGCAGAAACTCCTCCGTTTCCAATACTGTGATTTTTTTAAAGGATGTCAATTGAAATCTAACTAATGCTGCTCAGAATGAAAAGGTTTTTTTTTCAACAAACAAAGAAAAAAAAGAATAGAAAAACAAACTGGTGCTTTTGGGGAATATTGAAGCTAGTAGGAGGAACGTTCAGTGAAAAGTTCCTTGTTTGAATTAAAGAAGGATTTAAAGGTGCATCAAGATTTAACATGAACTCTGGTATCAACTTTGTTTACAGTCGTTATTTTAGATATTTTAAATATGACATTTTTTTGGATTGAGAAGCCAAACTGTCACTGAGACTAAGAAAGAAAAAGATGACTTCAGTTTCTTTTCTACCTTTGTAAAGTGACCTTGGGTTCCATGAAAGGCGCTACATAAATTCAAGTTATTATTATTATTAAATCCTAAAAACAACGGTAGGCAGAAGTGACATATTTAAAGATAAACATACGGAGCCCTTCCAGACCCCGAGGAGAATTCAGTTTTTTTATCTCGTGGGAACGTGATAAAAAAACTGAATTCTCCTCGGGGTCTGGAAGGGCTCCGTACAAACTCTTTTCTCTTAGAGGAAAAATATTTCTGATTTGATGTAGATAGATGTCATGTTCACTCCCAGAAATGTGAAGCTTCTACCTCTCTCCTCACTGAAGTTGTTCTTCTTCTAGCCTCTGGGAACATCTGGCCTCGTCTATCAGCCTGCAGATGTTTCCTCACATCTGGACCGGACTCGTCTTTCTGTTTTACCCAGAGCAGAGGAAAAGACAGCGACTAATGTCTCATTAGAAGCAATACTGTGTGCACTTTCATTTCCAGCTGTTGATTTCACTCACTCTCCTCCATTTACTTTAAACCACTCATATGTGAGTATTAAACATGTCGTTCTGGATGCTTTTCTGACCACGTCACTGTGTTTCGCTCCTGGAAAGTGGAGGATGAATATATCATGTGGAGCTGCTGCTTTGATGATCTGCTTCAGAGCGCTCTGTTTGGTAGTCAGGCTGATCCTGGACCAGTTCTTCCCCATCAGAGGTCCACCAGGACCCTCAACAGGACCAGGAGTCTGAAGGATTGAGTCTGTACCAAAATATTTCTGGTTTTAAACACAGGAATTATGACTCAATATTGGACAGAAAGAAAATAATAAATACAGAACCTGAGGAGTGCTAATATTTATGACATGAAAATAAAGAAATCACACTTTCTGGTGGTGTGAAGTGAACCGAGAACAAAACACTACTTTTGTATTTCCACAGTTCTGTATTTATTCCTCATATCTATTTGGCTCTGCCGAAAAGAATATCTATTTCTTTTCTTAATAATATTTCTTTTCTTGGCCCTAATAAGCCGACAAAAGGTCATAAATGTTAAAGAGGAAATTTAAATGTGATTCATTTTTTGGCTCTTCTTCGTTGAGATGGCTCAGTTACTCACTTAACCTGGTTAATTAGTTCATTTTTCAAATGTCCAGGTTATGTTTATTTTCAACCGCGTACATGACAGTACGTCAATGTGTGTCAGATATGAAAACATAATTCTTCATGTATGATAAAATAAAGGGTTAGACGTCTCCAGAAGGCCAGTTTAGATCTGGATGCATCTTTTCACCATTAAAACCATTTTTACGGAGCAGTTTGCCTCCAGTAGAAAAGAGTCTGCTGGTTAGAGGGACAGACATGATTGACCAGCGTCCATCTGTAGTTTCCTTTTTCTTTCTTTAAAGACTGAAAATCAATGCAATGGACTGAGCTTGTTGTTGTTTGTGTGTCTGGAACAAAAAAGAAGAAATCCTAAAAAAATCAAAGTGTTTGTGGCTGAGGGCCGGTCACTGAGAATGTCGCTGTTTTGCACATCGCCGTGGAGAATGTTTCCTCTGAATGTCTGTAATGTTGACGAGACAAAAGAAACCGACCTGGAAACTTCATGTCTTAATAAAAGAACGCTCACTGTGTCTGCAGCTCCTGTCTTCACTGTAGAGACACAAACATCCTGTACCCAGTCTCTGAAAGACGCTGATCGATCAATACTGTGGGAGCCTCATGAGTGTGCAGCGACCAATCGATCAATAAAAGATCAATATGAACCTCAGCAAACTGATGATTATTTGTGATGCTGAAGAAACAGTAAGATTTAAAAGATGAAAGAAATTTCAAACATGATGAAATTGTTTGGAACCAGTCAAACTATGGAACATTATTGATATAGCTTTGAGCTCATGAATATACATCTGCCTTCACTGTGTGGAATTAAATTGATTCAAAATTCACATTTTGCAGATTAAATGCAACAAAAGTCTCAATCTAGTCTGTAAAATCTGTCCTGACAACAGCAAACTGTGAGGTGCAGAAATGATTTATGGAGCTTTTGATTCTGACATGAGGAAAAATGAGCAGCAGCAGATTAAACTGTCTGAAGGTTCAGAGGAAACCTGAGGTCAACATGTGACCAGATCAGAGCTGAAACAAAGAGGAGAGAGGAGAGGAAGAGGAGGAGGAGGAGGAGATGAAACAGGAGAAGAGACAGCAGGAGGCGATGGGATGGAGGAGAATCTGCAGAAATGTTCTCAACTCTGAGGTTTAGTGGTTATTAGAGCTGCTTTTTCGGCAGTGGGAGGGTGGAAACGAACATCAGCATCATAATAATAACAAAAAAGAGAAATTGTCTCTAATATCTTGTTTGTAAAGACATGTCTTCGTCCACAGACTCAAATCTTCTGGATCTTCAGAGTGGTTCGTTCTTTTCACGCCTCCTTTGCTTTGTGACCACCGGTGATCTTTTTCTGCTTTACGGACAAAATAATGGAGAAAAATCCACCAAGTAAAAACTTTTGATCCACCAGGGTGAGAGACTAGCAGCAGAATACCACTCTTTATTTTTACAATAAATCCTTCCAAAATAAGAGTTTTTCTTTGCAGGAAAAATAAAGGATGATTGAACTGATTGAGCCCTAAACAATATTTCAGAATAAAGAGGATGAAAATCATTAAAACTGACCCCTGACAGTTTAAACATAGAAACTCAGAGGAGTTGTGTCATTTCTGCAGGCGCTGATGTGGAGGAAGAGGAGGTGTTGGCCGAAGATGGAAGGCAGGAGAGGAATGAGAGGAGAGAATATAATGAAAGAGGAGAGGAGACAAGTGGAGAAGGAGGAGAGGAGATGAGAGGAGGTGATGTGAGATTAGAGGAGGTGAGGCGTCATTGAATGAAAGTAGAAATTTATTGATTTATTCATGCTTCCTGAGAAGAAGTCATTTCCTCTGGGCTGTCTTTCTGTCTCTCTGTAAACAGGTAAAACCGACCAAAGCTGCTCAAGACTCAACGAAAAATAAATAAGAATAAAGAAGTTGATTTTAATGGCCTGATCATTCTGCTCACACTGTGGTTATGTCATCAGCTGTGAGCGTGAATTCCATGCAGAGTCAGTCAGGAGCTGAGAGGTTCAGAGGTGACCTCTGGACGCTCGAGGCTCCTCAGCCTGGAGGTCAGATCAGTGGAGAAGCAGCCTCCTCTGACGGAGGTGATGTCAGGTTAATAAGTGACGCCGCCGGCCGTTCTCACATGTAAAGTGGGCAGATTGATGAGTTTTTATCCAGCATGAAGCAGATTAGTGGATGCTCCTCGTTATTATCTGAAGGACACTGGGTCACAGGTCAGTTCAGACACAGATGGGAAACATGTTTCCTGCATAACTCCTCTTTTTTCTGCTGTTGAACACATTTTAATTTATGCAGCAAACAAACTTTAATCCAAAACCAGGATCTTGTTGATCTATATATGTACAGAATGTCTCACAGACGATAATGACGTCATTATGAGGTAATAATGAATGACAAAGTGTGTTAGTCTCAGAGTGTCCGCTCACCTGGTGAAGCTCTGCTCCACATGCAGACAAAGAACAGAGCTGATGGGCTTAAAGCTTCCTGGTCCACCTCAGTCCTGCTGATCCTGATCCTGCAGGATCCAGGTGACCAATCCTGATCCTGCAGGATCCAGGTGACCAGCTGGTAAAAGAGTCGACCTTCCTGCTTCACAGAAAAGAGAACTGTTAAAGTTTGAATCTGCAGCTCAAAAGTCATTCAAAGACAGACACGTGTTTACCTGGAACAGGTGTCCACACTTCTCATTCTGTGGTCCAGACCACATATTTTCTCTTACATCATGTCAAAAGACTTTTCAAGCCCTGATAGCAAAAGGATTTTAAACTGAACAGGAGCTGGTGTGACTCAGGTGAGTGACGAGTGTCGATCCAACGCTTTGACCAGCTGAAAGCTCAACACAGCCTGTTAGAGATGCTCCTTTTCTCCATTAATCATCTTGCAGCACCCCTCAAAGCTCCTGCAGCTTTTCAATCAGTGATTGGCTGCTGAGCTGGGGGGGGTTATTTCCAGGAGCGATCGGCCTCCTTAAACTGGAAACACACATTATTCTCAGCTCAGCTGTCCGACGTTTGAAATGGAAAACGGCTCTCCAAAGATGAGAATGAAGAATAGGAATCCTTTAAGCTGAGCGTCCACAGGGAAGCTCTCCTTATCGCTGCTCTCTCAGCTGCCTGCTCAAGAAAAAAACGCTAATATTTCAGTTTCCTTCAGTCAAACAGCAGGAGATCCACTCAGTTATATCCTGTCCTTCCTGTTTCAGAGAATAGTCCACACCGTCCTAAAAATAGAGACAAAACCAGACTAGAGGCTCATAATCATTATTCTGTGATATTTATACTGAATATCAGACAGCAATGAGCACAACTCCTTTTATTTCATTTACCAAAAACAGGTTATTATTTAAGTCACGTGAGGACAGAAAAAACAAAAAAGTAAATAATCATTTAAGTCCTCCACAACTCAGATTCATGATGTTTTATTTAGAGATCCAGTTTTTTTCTGATCCAATCCTGATACCTGGGCTGAGCGTATCGATCAATACCCGATCCTGTTTTTAAAGCTAGACGCAGAAACAGAACTTTTTTATTATTGTTCTGAATTATTTGGAGGTTTCAGTGCTTCTCCTGATTAAAGTGAATATATAAAGACATAATAGACAGTAGTAAAAGACAGAAGCATTGCATAAACAGTCAGAGTTCAGTTTCAATAGTCAGTGCTTATAGCAGACACACCCCTCTTATGTAGTACTGTCCATAGTTGTTTACGCTGCTCTGTTGACTTGATTTGATTCAACAATAGACACTAATCTTGTTAAGATGAACACTGTGTCCACAGTTTGGACACATTTTATGACCGAGGACAAGGAGTGATTGTGAGGGGTAGTGGAGGGTAGAGGGTTTGCGGTGATCAGTGAGAGTAGCGGGATTGAGGTTAATTGCACAGCCCTACTCTGCGTGATGACGTAACCGGTGTTGCAAACAGAATTGAAGTGACTGGATCGTCCTCATTGATCAGATATCTGATCCTGGTATCAGAACAGTGCATCTCTAGTTTTATTCCTTCATAATGTCATTATTAAATGTTCCTCATGGCCACGTGGTTTCAGGTATGGTGGAGAGCTGGAACGTTAATTTAATTTATGTAACCCAAAACCAGGATCTTTCCGTAAACATAACCAATTTATTTAGTTTGTATTTGAACTGTGACTGTGCCTTAAATGACACACGAAGAGCTTAAAAAACTTACATATTATATACTGCTATAAAGCCGTATATGACATCATTTAGTCCTGAGAGCCTCGACCCCATCTCCACTGTGTGAAGCTGAACATGCTCGTATAGTTCAGATTTGTGTAAGAAAAGCAGAGGAGGTGAGCTGGAGGCACCACTCCTGTTCACTCCCAGCATCCTATGGGAGGTTTTCACCAAAGCACAGCTGAACACAGGCGTGCACACAGTGTGTAACATCAGCTCATCTAAAATGCATGGTGCTGCTGTTGAATATGTGGACCTGCTCCCTCTCTAATGAAATTCCATCTGTGGCCGAATGTGCAGCCTGCAGCTTCACGGAGGGAAATTAACCCCAACGGACCTGTTTTTTTTCTAAATGCAATTGGCCGGCCTCTCATTTGTATCAATTAGGCAGCAAACAGGATTATTCTGAAAAAAAAAAGAGTTTTCACCTCAGGGCGAAGAGAGGAACCAGAAACGAGCAGATGTGGTGAAAGCAGTCCTCCAAGGAGTTTTTATTAAACTCACATTTAGATGGTGTGCTGGTTAAGGTTAGCACTGTTATCACTGAAGCAGTTTAAGATATTTACACACAGTGTGTCACAAAGACGCTTTGATGACATTAATGTTCACTAGTCTGAAAAGCTCATTGGCATTTTCAGAGAGAAAATCAATTACAAGTCTGCAACCGCTCAAAATAATTAGAAAAACTGAAGTCGTAGAAAGCACAATGTGGTTCAGAGTTTTAACCTCTGGGAGGTGATTATTCACAGCAGCTTCATGCATTTATCCAGCTGCATTAGAGCCGCTGACAAAGTCAGTTTTTTCTTCACTTTCACCTTCAGCTGCTTTAAAACAAGCCGCCTGTTTATGTGTTTATGTCCTATAAAAAAGACAAAAACCACTAAAAAGAAGCTTTTTTCCTCTTACCGACCTATGTGCTACATTTACAGACAAAAATATTCCCTTAAAGGTGCTCAATGTGTGCTAACAGAGCTAACAGACAGAGCTAACAGTGCTAGCAGAGCTACCTGACAGAGCTAACAGTGCTGGCAGTGCTAACAGACAGAGATAACAGTGAAAACAGAAGCTAACAGTGCTAGCAGAGCTAACTGACAGAGCTAACAGTGCTGGCAGTGCTAACAGACAGAGATAAAAGTGAAACAGAAGCTAACAGTGCTAGCAGAGCTAACTGACAGAGCTAACAGTGCTGGCAGTGTTAACAGACAGAGATAACAGTGAAAACAGAAGCTAACAGTGCTAGCAGCGCTAACTGACAGAGCTAACAGTGCTGGCAGTGCTAACAGACAGAGATAACAGTGAAAACAGAAGCTAACAGTGCTAGCAGAGCTAACTGACAGAGCTAACAATGCTGGCAGTGTTAACAGACAGAGATAACAGTGAAAACAGAAGCTAACAGTGCTAGCAGAGCTAACTGACAGAGCTAACAGTGCTAGCAGTGCTAACAGACAGAGATAACAGTGAAAACAGAAGCTAACAGTACTAGCAGTGCTAACAGACAGAGCTAACAGTCTTTACCTGACCAGAATGGAGGTGCTGCTCAGTCAGGACGGCGTCTTCAGCTTAAAGCTGCGTAAAGAAAGCTCAGAGAAAGTCCACCAGAGGGAGACATTTCTGCTCTGGACACATCTGGCAGTAAGCAGATAAACAGCTGAGTTAGACCCTGTAAAACCTGCAGGAACTGTTGTTTTTCTAGCCCAGTTTGACATTAATCACAATAATAATCAGGAGGCACAACGCTACATTGACATTGACAGTTTCAGGTGAACTGTTAGCGTTTAGCACTGTTAGCCACCTGCTAATCCAGGTAAAGACTTAACAAGGTGCTGCGGTCGGTCCTCGTTGGCTCAAACTGGTCAAACACTGACAGAAGAAAAAGCTCCCTTTGTAAAGCACATGAACGTTATTTATTCATACAGGAATTAAGAAATGAAATGGGTTATTATCTGTTTTAATTCATTTATCAAATACACATCTTAAGCATTTCTTTTTTTTAACAGCAGTTTAACTGGAGCGATAGTTAGCCTCTGAGCATTTGTTCTCAAATATATGATAAAAAAATGATTGATCAAGTGAGCAAAGTGAAATTAGTCTTCTTTTGGTAGCTGCACATCAACATCTTTCTCCTCTTAAAGTGTCCAGAAAATCTCATTCAAACTGTTTTAGCACATAAATTTAATCCAGAGGAAAAGAGCATTTAAAATAAGATGGAACATGTTAAGTGTGCAGACATTTACATGACCAACGAATGGATCTCTACGACTGCAGCAGCTGATCCCCTTTTCTGCCACATCAACACTGAAGACATGAAGAAGTACTGAAATACTACGTGTTAATCTCATGAATACCTACAGCGAGTCCTTAAAACCTGCGTTTTATTACATACATATATCAAATTAAATCTCATGCAGCCTCTCTGTAATCAAACTAATAGCTGGTGTAAAAATGTCTGCTCTGGAAACATAAAACAAAAACTATTTAAAAATACCTGACCATTAATTTAGTAAATACATTAACACATAAAAACATTAAAATAAAAAATAGAAGTTTTAAAGAGAAGAAAAGCTCCTACCTAAAGACAGTCTGATGTATTTTTATTGTTTTGTTGTTGTGGTTGGAAAATGTTGCATGTTTTATTCTAGGGTTGAGTATCACTGAGGTTTTATTAACACTCAGTTTGGGTTCCTGTTAAGAACAACAATAAAGGAAGCTATTAACATCCAATACACACTAAAATATAAATATTCCTTGTCTTGTGATGAACCAGTGTCTATTTTCCCTTTAGCTTTATTTGAGCCAGATGTTCCAGCATTACATGATTTATGGAGCATTCCTCCCTTAAATAAAGACAAATTAATTAAAAACTTTCTCAAAATTAAACATTTAAACTTCTGTGTTTTCCTTTGGTTAATATGATTCCTGTGCTTTTACGCACCATTTCAAACATGACACACGTGTCTGTTTTTTTTTTTTTTTAATTTGAAATAATTCTGAACCCTTTCGATACTCAACCCTTTATTTATTATTATCTATATTATTTATTTTTTTGTATTGTATTGTAAGTTACAGCTACTGTGATGTGAGTCTCTGTCAAAGTAGTGCCTCGTTTCTCTGAATAAGGCAAAAAAAAAAAAATCAAAGTGCAACAAAACAAACTGTTTTCTGGAGGAGGTGGAGGGTGGAGAAGCTGTCTGGGTAACGAGTCCATAAACATCTGGACCTTAAAAAGGTTTTGAAAGAACAAATTGATACCGTTTTGTGAGGTAGTTTGATTAAACATGGGAATGATGAATTACCTCTAATCTCTTAAAATCTTTTGTCGCTACCTAAAGGAATTATCTCGTCGATGTTCTCATCCTGCACTAACTTCCTGGACCTGCTGAACTGTGAGTAACTAGATGAGACACGACAGGACAGAGCAGAGCAGCAGTGACATCATGAACACGACACGAAGCACCACGGATCCCCACTGTGGCAGAGTGACGCCAACATGGCCGCCGTATCCGCCAGCAGCAGATCAAAGAAGAGAACAAAATAAAAAATGTGCCCTAAATGGTTCCTGGGTGAGCTGCTCCCCCAGCCAGCAGTCACTGCACCATGTAGGAGGACAGCGCCTCCTGGTGTTTCAACGCGTTACGGGCAACGATCTGCTCGATGGCCACGTAGGTTCCAGAGACGAACCCGATCAGCCCGATCAGGCTGATGGCGATGTTCTTCATGGTCACCAGCGGCGACAGGCCCTCCGTGTGAAAAGTTATAGTCTGGAGGATGGGAGGGAAGATCAGCGCCAGGAAACTGCTGCTGACCGAGCCGACCAATGAGATGACGAGATCCAGCTCCGGGATCAGGATGGCGAGGGCGCCTGGAGGACGAGGAGCAGAGAGACCAGCATTTAGATTCCTTTGTTAACAAGCAGACCGGATATCTATGTTCCTTTAAAATATGAATAACTTTATTTATTATTGAAACTTTATAGATATACATAAACTTTATAGTTTTCATAGCAGACACACACACACACACACACATATATATATATAAATGAAACTATATATATGAAACAGACGTTAGGACTTGAATATTGGTACTGATTTTAATTTGTTTTTGTATTTATGAAAAAGCATCATATGGAGGATAGAGGATTACCTGTGAGTAGAGGAATGTGTAGGTATGTGTTAGGAGGATGGATGGATGAGTAAATAGATGGATGGATGATTAGATGGATGGATGGATAATTAGACAGATGGATGGATGATTAAATGGATGGATGATTAGACAGATGGATGGATGATTAGATGGATGATTAAATGGATGGATGGATGATTAGATGAATGGATGATTAGACAGATGGATGGATGGATGGATGATTAGACAGATGGATGGATGATTAGACGGATGGATGGATGATTAGACAGATGGATGGATGATTAGACAGATGGATGGATGATTAGATGGATGGATGGATGATTAGACAGACGGATGGATGATTAGATGGATGGATGATTAGATGAATGGATGATTAGACAGATGGATGGATGGATGGATGATTAGACAGATGGATGGATGATTAGACAGATGGATGGATGATTAGATGAATGGATGATTAGACAGATGGATGGATGGATGGATGATTAGACAGATGGATGGATGATTAGACAGATGGATGGATGATTAGACAGACGGATGGATAGACAAATAGATGGATAATTAGACAGATAGATAATTTGAACAATGGATGGATGATTGATAGATGGATGGATAATTAGACAGATGGATGAATGATGAACAGATGGATGGATGAATTAGACAGATGGATGGATGATGAGACAGATGGATGGATGATGACAGATAATGACGACAGATGGATGGATGATTAGACAGATGGATGATTTGACAGATGGATGGATGATTAGATAGATGGATGGATGATTAGACAGATGGATGGATGATGAGACAGATGGATGGATGATTAGACAGATGGATGGATGATGAGACAGATGGATGGATGATTAGACAGACGGATGGATGATTCGACAGATGGATGGATGATTAGACAGATGGATGATTTGACAGATGGATGGATGATTAGATAGATGGATGGATGATTAGACAGATGGATGGATGATGAGACAGATGGATGGATGATTAGACAGATGGATGGATGATGAGACAGATGGATGGATGATTAGACAGACGGATGGATGATGAGACAGATGGATGGATGATTAGACAGACGGATGGATGATTCGACAGATGGATGGATGATTAGACAGATGGATGATGAGACGGATGGATGATTTGACAGATGGATGGATGATTAGACAGACGGATGGATGATTCGACAGATGGATGGATGATTAGACAGATGGATGATGAGACGGATGGATGATTTGACAGATGGATGGATGATTAGATAGATGGATGGATGGATGATTAGACAGATGGATGATGAGACAGATGGATGGTGAAAGTCAGTTTTGTTTTTTTCTTGTACTATCAGTAGTGACAGAAGCACCAGTCCATGTTCAGGTCTGCTGGTTTCAGTGTCCAGCTGTCCTTCAGGCTCATTTGTGTTTTCATCACCACTTTTAGAGGAAACCAACTGAATCTCAGTGGTTTGGTGTCTGCTTTATTTCCCTGGTTCAGCTGGACAGTGAAAACTGAAACTGCTGCTTCATCATAAAAGCTTTTAAATAACGGGCCGGTGAATTTCCTCCGACAAAACTAAAAACAAGTATTCTTCAATAAAAATAAATCTACTAACACGCAGGGAGGAAGAGCACAAGAAGCATACGATGAAGAGATTATCCACTGTTTTAAAGCCGCTCACTTGACCACGAGTCACAGTCAGGTGACATATGTGAGTCAGCAGAGTGTATGGAAAAGGTTATGAAGGGTAGTATGGTCAGAAGATATTCAAAGAAACACATTAACCTTTGGCCTCTCTGGAGAATTTAATACCACCTCTGTGGCTTCTTTCCTGTCTTTCCCTTGTTACACTAGAATGATGATGAGCAGCAGAGGCCCTGCAGAGGAGACAAGAAGGGACACTTCCCTCATTTTGCTCTCCTCTGCTGCATGGCCTGATGGGAGAACCAGAGCTAGAGAAGGTCCAGGAGCCGAGAAAGACGAGAGAGACGGGTGAGAAATGAAATGAAACCACATGAGGGAGCAGAATAAGGAGGTCAGAGGACGAGCTGAGAGGGATGATCGCTGGGATTGTTTTTCACAGGTCGGGTAACCCGGGGGTCGCCGCGGCCGTTACCATGGAGACGGGCACAAACAGCGACACACTGCTGCCATCCCCGCCGACGCTCTGAAATGTCTGCACACGGACCGTCGTTACACGCATGGACACACCTGAAAACCACTTCCTGTCTTCTCCAGTCAGGTGTTCTTGATCCATAACCAGCAGTTAATAAAAGACTCTCTGAACCACAATCACTGCCGCCGCGTGTTCACAAAGTCTGTCAAACTAGCCTGCAGGGCGAAGACAAGGTCGAGCGAAGGCATCTCGCTGCCTCGCCTCCAGGAGAGGCTGCTCTTCAAACTAAAGGAACGGGACAAGGCAGGCTCTGTGGAGGAGACAGTGGAGACTTCATAAGAAATAATCCATAAGGCTGCAGCTAAGAGGCTGCTCAGTCCCATGAGGCCGAGCGTGGATGATCAGGCAGATTCAAAGGGCTGAGCAGAGAACGCTGCCAGCACACTAATGTGGCCGGACAAAGTGTGATCTTCTAGAAACAAAGAGAAAAAAACTTTCTATCAGTCGGCCTGCTGAGGCTCCTTCAGAGAGAGAGAGACGAAGACGATGGAGAAAATGTGATGATGGTGTTTTTATGATGGTGGTAAGGACCTAATCAATACTGCACATCTGCATCAAATAACAGTAAATTATCAACTGCATTAGCATGAACGATAGAGGACATGGGATACATTAAAAGAAACCATGAAATAAACCAAGGCTAACCTGGCTAAAAGTGGCTAAAGGTCAACCACCTAAGATGTCTCTGTTGTTTCAACACTCTGGTAATAATGACTCTGTCAGTGTGAAGCTGACAGCATATTAAACATAACCAAGCTTCCACAGCTGTAGCATCACCACCTAGACAAGTGTGCAGACAGTTAGTTTACTGGGACCTGACTGGACGGAGCAGAAAGATGTTAAAATACAAAACTTTTGCAGCATGACTTTTATTCCTACATGCAGGACAAGACGCCGTGTAGAACTTGAAGTCTGAGTTTTCATCTTCACAGCCGCCAGCATGAACAGAGAAAGTGAGCTGGCCAGAAGAAGGAAATAAAGGAGAGACTCAGAGGGGAGTGGAGGTCTAGATACTGTTAACAGAGAGAGACGGCTCTAAAGCCACCTCCAGAGCAGCAGGGACGCTCTGTCTGAGGGCTGATCACAGATCGGTGGGGAGAGTCTTGGTTTCCTTTTCTTTACTAGCTGCCTCATTTCTTCACCTCGCTCAGCAGGAAGGAGCTACAGGTCCTGGCTGATGTGCAGCTCATTACAGACGAGGGGAGCTCCCAGGCTGTTTTCACTGAGCAGTCAAGGTCTGGGTATGCTAATGCTAATTAGCCAGGAGTGGATGTGCTCAGCGTGGAGTCAGAAGCAGTGGAGGCCACATTATGTTAAAGTGAGAGCAGCTAAACAGAGAACACACAGACTGGTGGTCATCTCTTCCTGTGACTCATTCAGACGGTGAATATAAAAATAATGGGATGGTAGAAGGCTCTATACATATATATATATATATATATATATTTATGACCGTCCTTTGAATGAACCATTGAAAGCTTTCTTTATCTGTGAAGATGTGATTACTGCTATAAAGCCTGTAACGGTGTCTTACAGGTGACCTTGTTGTCTGCAGGTAGACAGCAGGATGATGGTGACACTCTGAACATGACACAGCTCAGGCAGCCATATTTCCTGATGTTCCCACCACAGGATGGTGAATTTGTCAATGACAAATCTATAAAGCATGTTTCTAAGGACATATGCTGATAAGTGGTTCCTCTCCTTTAACTAACCAGCCGTGACCCCGGACCATCATTAAAGCACCTCCTCTATCATCATCCTGCTCAGTCAGCTGCCTTCTTTTTCTCACCAAAACATCTTCTCCAAAGCAGCAGACGGTGAACACTGAAGGTTCAGAAGCTCTGAACCTTCAGTGTTCAGTAACAGCTGACAGGAAACCACTGGACCATTCAGATGAATCAGTTTGTCTTCTCAACACTCTGTGATCACAGCTTGAAAAATCACCATAAACACAAATATCTCTGGGTTTAGATTGGCTGGACAAACAACAACATCAGCTCAGGTTCTGGTGGCAGTGTGGCTCTTATTTATGATGATGAAAGTGAAACATCAGGGACCAGTTTGGTTCACTTCCTGCTCCCATTGGGTGAAACATAATGACCTTGATGATGCACTGACTCAGCTGAGCTTCAGGCTGTTTCAGCTCAGTTTGATGAAACTTTCTTTAAACTTTGCTCTGAAGTGTTTGAGGGCCGTCCTTCGTGCACTTACCTCCAGCAACAAATAAAAATAATTTTCACTTGACTAAGAAATATTTCCTGTCGGCCTGAGGAGGGAGTGTATCAAGCTAAGGCTTTCCTTCCTCTGTAATTACAAACTGTAGTTGGAGGGAGTGTCTGTGCTCACCAAACTCTTCTAGATCCTCCAGGATGTTAAATAGATCATGAGGGTCCCTGGGATAAAAGAGTAAGAGGAGTGGAAACACTCACCACAGACACAGCTCTTCCCTGTAAGAGCCTTTCAATGAATTTAATCAGCAGGTAATCAGTTTGAGCTGGGATGATCAGTAATTTAATGCTGATTTAACCTTTATTTAATGAGATCAGACGTCTCTGCTGTTTGTGAATAACTGAATAAAGTTCAGCTCTGAATCTCTGTTCCTGCTCTTACTGTTCAAAGGTCAATGAGGTCAAATCACTTCCTGTTTGGATCTTTGTCTCAGAGTTGAAGGAAATTCATTAGTGGGGCTATTTTTCAATAAAAATGGACAGATGGTAAATATTGCTGGAGGAAACAGCCACAGTGAGCTGTCAGCTCCAGCATGTTATCCAGGTAAACACCTTCCTCCATGCTGTCCTGTCCTACAGAAATCCATCTGCACCTTTGCCAGCCTGGGTTGGATGGTCTCGACCGTTCAGGACTCAGCTTCCACCACAACAACAAGGAGGACAGAAGAAGATCCTCTGGAAATGATTCACATCTAACAGTTCAGTCGGTTTGATTCCACACATCCAGCAGGAGGAGGCCCTTTCACTTTTCATTTCTGAGGTTTCCAGGTTTCACCTGACCACAGCGAACAAACTGAGAGGGAGTGGACGCTCTAAGAAGACATCCTCATGCAGACATGAAACCTATATATTCCATATTATTTCTGTTTCTAACCAGTGAGAGACAGCAGTGTTAATATCTACATATTTGACCCTCCATACTGCCGACAGTGCAAACACATGACGTTTTACTGTAACTGAGGAGATTAACGTAAAAACAACACATCTAGAAAAACCAAAGCTACGCTCTTTTATTCCAGCAGTTTAACTTCAATAAGGCAGATTAGGCTGTGAACAGTGTGGACTGTGTGTTTGAGCAGACTAATAAGAACCAGCAGAGCCACCAGCGAGGCTTCAGGGAGGAATTACAGCGAACAAAGACGACTGTTTACCTTCTGGAGCGAAGACGTCAATTTGTGGAAAAATGATTGCTCTAAATTGTACAGCTGTGAGGGGAAGTATGATAAATAAGGATGTTGGCTGCTTGTTTAGAGGCTGCTTTCATGAATAAATCCATATCAATCTCTCTTGAACACGGTTTTGAAATAACTGACATCTTGAGTGAAATGGAAAGCGAGGAAACAGAACATATATATACATATACACAGATCATATTCATCCTGGATGAGATGGAAAAGTTCAGTTTGTGAGGTCAAACTGGGCGGTGATGATCTGAACCAACCTCCAGGTGAACACTGAACCAGCAGAAACAGAGGCTCTGAAATATAAAATAAAATCCCACATCATAGAGAGGAGTTAATGTTAGAAACACAAAAATCCTCCAGAAAGAGTCGACAAAGGGATGGAAATGAAACATGTCATGAAGGACATCCAGTGTCCAGTGAACAGAGGAAATAACAATAAAGGAAAAGCAAGAAAAAGACTCGTTAAATCTGAAGGGCTTATCAAAGTACCTTCTTGTGACTGAACCAAAATAAAACGGTTCATCCTCTGTGAAATAAAATGTGTTTGCTGCCGGTAATCATTAAGGACAGCATCAAAGGGTGAATACTGTTATGATTAATCATCTTTGGATCATGGATATCTGCAATATGATGAGATGATGTCTAATAACTTGAGCTGGTTGGACACCAGGAACATTCAGTTCAGACTGTCAGCACGTAACAAGCAAAATTAAAAGTCATACTTCCAGATGAAGCACGCTGACATCAATAACAGGACAGTCTGCTGTCTTCAGTCAATATCAGCTCCTGATGGTTGAGCCAACAAAGTGGACCTTCAGAGCTCTTTCCACTTTTAAGAAGATGAGGAAAATGTCTTGAACAACAAACACATGAAGCTGTAAGCGCCTGTGGGAACACTTCAGTGAAAACAATGACCTCCTCACCAAACCTCATGCTGACCTGTCTACTCTGAAACGCTTCAGTGACATCAGCACTTTCAGAGCGTCCACCTGAACACAACTTTCTGTCCTTTGAAAGACAGAGTCCTGGTGACTGTTAACGAGGCGCTGCAGCCTCACAGTAGTTAAACAGTCCATCATGTCAGGATAACGATGCTCCAAACAGATCGCTCAGGTTTCTGAGACGCTTCACAGCAGAAGATAGAGAGGAGGACTAAACTTTGTGACTGCAGCTCTTCTATTTCATCTGTGAGCTTTAGTTCCTGTATTACTGAACAGTCATTGTCCAGTGGCTGATACTGAACACTGTTAGACTTTCAACTGCCTCTGCAAAAAGTCAACTTATAGCCCGTGTCCATGGATGTTTGAGCCAAACTAAACTAAGGGCACGGATGGACGGACAATCCAAAAACCATGCTGCTGTCACACCTAACCACTGGTAGTGTAGTGAGTGTCCCCTGCATCATGTACTCTGAGCTTAATGCAGAAAGGGGCCATAAAGCAGAGGATTACACCAGAGGACTGAACATGGACTCCACATGAGTGTTAGGAGTGATACAGCCCACTGATATCTCATTTATCTTTAAGAGAAAAACATAAAACACTGTCTCAAAGGACTGAAGATAGAAAACATGACATCTCTATCTCTACTGTCTGGGATCATGACAGTTTTTAGGAGGTGAAAATGAGGTCAGAATATGTTGCTCTTGACACTGAGAGTGAGAAAAGATGCTGACAGAGAGGAGGAGGAGGAGGAGAGGAGCAGAGGAGGTGAGGGAGGATGGAGTTGGAGGGGGAGGCTGACCTTCTCCGTCCAGCAGGAGGTCCACGCTAAAGACAGAAATCCTCGGGCTGCCCTGTCATCTGCTGATAAGGCCACTTTAAAAGCATGACTTACACATTCAGACACTGTGTTCTGCTGCTTTCTCACATGTTGACCTTGAGGTTAGACTCCTGCACTGATCCTTTATCTCAAGATAAAGACAGCACTACTCATTTAGACCAGCAGCATGAAGGCACAGGAAGAGGACACTGAAACAGGACACATGTCCTCATACTGTCTCCTCATAGTTTGGGCTGGCCATCTTCTTTTCCCCCAAATAACAGGGAAATTTTGAATAATTGCAAGTCAGTGGAAATATAGTGCTGACTGGTTAAATCTGCGTTAATTACTGCAAGATGGGGATTACCTGGAGGGACTGAAATATGACAGCATGCATTCCCAGTGGAGGAAGAGGAGGAGGAGGCTCATGTGACCTCCTCATGTCCTCTCCTGTTGCCATCAACAGCTTAACAACAGGCTAGCTGCTCAAGCTGGTGGCAAAGTGACGCAAAGGAAGCACTACCAAAAAAAGAGAGCCGTGCTTTTAAAAAGAGTCACAAGAACCGTCTGGAACTTCCTGTTAGTGACGTCATAATGCGGAGACTTTTATGAAATTTTCTTTTTGTTATGAACAAGCCAGTCATCTGTGTCCTGAGTTCAGACAGTTTATTATCAGGTCATCAGGACCTGAACTTCTTTTGAGTTTACAGGTGAACAGACATATAAAATAAGCGAATCAATAAAACATCTAGACCAGGCATCACCAAACGGTCCAGACCTGGACTGAGTGATGCTTTGTCTGGACCTGTGACCAATTTCTGATAAATTTATTAGAAAAAATAATTGTGGTTATAATATTAGATTTTTTTGGCACAGCTACCAGTTAATACAAAAAATAGTGTCACTCAATAGAGCCGATCAAATAACTAGTTTACCTACGTAGTTCACCTGAGAGGAGGAGCAGGGTCAGAGGTCAGAGTACGACTCTGAGGAAAGTTCATACAGAAAAGTGGACTTTAAAGATGAATGGACAGAAGAATGTGTGTTCATTCTTCAGACAGTCAGCTCTGAACCAGAGTGTCTCTCTGAAAATCAAAAGTGAAGGTTTGAGCACAGGTGTTTGTTCGCCATATGGGCTAAACATGCATCAGGCTATCAATCACAACCTGAGAGCAGATATAGTTTAACGGTTCTTCTAGAAATCCACCATCTGCTCTGCTGGTTAAGAATCACTTAGAGCAGCTTTGAGGAGGATGATTTATACCTGATCAGATGGTAAAGCGCTCTGCCTTCAGGCGATCCGTGTGCATCATGGCACATACAAGCATGAGAAAAAAGACAAAGCCTTGCAGCGTTCCTGCTGCTGTCAGTCAGATCATCTCTGATCCAAACAGGAGTAGCAGTAAGCCTTCTGCTTTGACTAGAATAAAGAGCTCACTTCAGAAGAAACCTCTCAGACCTTCCAGGAGTCAAAGAACAACTCAGCAGAGAGACAGATAGTAACTTTAGACCTGGACCATGCTCCTTTAACTCTTATCTGACTGATGGGAAAAAGACAAGATTTAGTGGCTCCTCACGCTGAAGATGTTTCTCCTCTTTTGAGAAGCTTCCAGCTTCCCTCAGGGCTCCACTGCTCTGGTTATTCCTCTATGAAGCTGTCAGTAATTAGAAGATATCTTTGCATTATTCTGAAGAAACTTCTCCAGTATCTGAGCAGTGATGCACCTGATGTGTGTGAGGGCTTGTTCCTCCCTTCGCTGCACACTCAGATAACCTTGAAACACAGACTCTCATCAGGAAAATGCAGCAGCGGCAGAGTAAAGAAGACAAAGGCGTCTCCCTCCGGACAGCCCAGAACCGACATCTGCTCTGGATTCAAAGCCTGACACATCTCAGAGGCTTTCTCTTCAAGATTTACTCTACGCACACACACCGATGCACGGCTTCAGTCTCATCTTGTATTCTGATTCAAAACCAAAAAGCAATCTGGAAGATGAGCATGAATCTTCCTGCAGTCCCCTGTCCCTGAACGCCTCAGAGGGATCCCACTGGAAGCAAACGGCTCTTTTCTTCTTGTTGCACTGTTTCCGTATTCACAACACACACAACCAAACCACGAGCTGCTTTGCAAATGACCCACGGACATGAAGTGGCACATGTATGCATTTATTCCCTTTTATTAGCTTATCGACATGCATGTGCAGAAACCTGGAGGCTCTGCATAACTCTCTACGGACTCCAATCACAGCTAATAAATGAAATGAAGATCTCGATGCTCAGCATGCTGTGGTTTCCATAACTCAGTGAGGCTGAACCGACGCTTCATTCCTAGCAGTGAGGAGGGAAAGCTAATGAAGCGAAGCTGCACATTTGTTCTGATCAAAGTATGTAGTGAATTATATCAACTGTACAGTCACAAACCTGACGTCTCTGTAAATCACTTCATACGTATACATGTGCTCCATCTCCTTCATGCACTGCATCCTCCTGCTCCTGTACTCCCTGTACGATGGGGCCAATGAAGCATGCATAATATAAAGACCTTAAGCTCTCCCTGGAGCAGAGAAACCAGCGTCTATATCAAGCTCAACATGAGACTGACACATTCACAGCTCCATTCAGACTGACAGCACTCCTCCCATCCATCATTAACGGAGGTGTTTCTGCAAACTCAAAGCACTTAACACTGTGAGGAGATCACAGACACACTGAAGGTGTGTAGCTGGCTGTGGAGGTGATATATCACACTGTACCTACAGTGATACACCAGTTAGAGTGAGTGGAAGTGAAATGAGAGATAAGCTGCTGCGTTTAAAAACTAGAACTAGGCCTCCTGGACTTTTGTTCCTGGAATACATCCAGTAATTCACAAGGAAACACATCAGTCTGTGTGACAGAAAGATCTGATGATTTTATACATGACGACATTTGAAACACCACAGACCAATACTACTAATAAACCTGCTCTTTATGATCTGCATTATTGGTGTCATTGGATTCCCATCCTGACACAGTACTTGTTTACTGTACATATATATAAATATATACAGAACAGTGATGATAACCTTCAGTAAACTGTCTTTTGTGCTCCTGGCAACATGTAGTCTCTGTAAACACAATGAAAAGTGGACGTGAGCCTGACTGCTCATTGATTTCAGTGTCTGCTACAGACTCAAACTCAATTACCTCTGAGTTCCTCCTTTCTTCAGCAGGTGTTTGAAGCCTCATTCAGCCTTTCTTTCATTAAACAGCAGCCAGAACAATAATGAACCCTCCTCCTGTTCAAGGCTCTGGTTAGCATCATGTCCGTTTGCTGCTCACACTCCATCCATCCATCCAAAATTAGATTTATTCCATCAATCAGAGCTAAACTCAAGCTCAGTGGGAGAATCAATCAAGCAGCTAGATTAAAAAAACAACATAACTTAAACTTAAATTTGGCATCCGTAGACATGTTTCTGCTCAGCCTGAGTGTGTTTTAGTCTGGACCAGAACACCTCCAAAAAGAGGCTCCTGAACCACTTAGATCTGGTCTGGAGGTCTGATAGTCCAATGATCAACCAGTGCTGGTACTGGTACTAGTACTAATGCCGGTACTGGTACTGGGGACTTAAAATAACTCCCAAACGAGCGGGTACCATCCAGTTTCACTCGGTGCTGCACACTGTTCTGCTCTGATAAACAAACACCATCAGAAAAAAAGCTGAGATGTAATCATGCACAGCTCAAACTGCTGTTTGCTGATGATTAAAGATGAACTTCTAGTGACAGGAAGTTGGTTTCTTGCTGAACACGGAAGACGCTCTTGTGTTGAGGGTAAACACTCAGCCTCCTTTCAATGCAGCCTCCTCCCAACAGAAACACACAGGAACCCAGACAGCTTTAATGCCAACATGATGATGTTTAAATGAGTCTGCCCCCTACTGGCCTCATCGTGCTTCAGCGCCTCCACACTGAATCACTGAGTCTGGAGAGACAGTAGCCCAGTTAAAGGATCAGCAGTCCTGCAGGGTGGGAATCAATAGCAGCTGAAGGAGTATTGGTGTTATAAAAAGCCTCTCAGAGCTGTTAGAGGGAACAGTTCCCTGCTGCTGAGAGTCAGTTAACAAGACACCAGGTCAGCTTCTGCAGCAGCCATATGTGACGTGCTTTACAACCTAACCTCCAGGAGGAGCTGACCACACACTGAGGTACACACTGAAGAGGTACACACTGAGGTACACACTGAAGAAGTACACACTGAGGTACACACTGAAGAGGTACACACTGAGGTACACACTGAAGAAGTACACACTGAGGTACACACTGAAGAACTACACACTGAGGTACACACTGAGGTACACACTGAAGAGGTACACACTGAAGAAGTACACACTGAGGTACACACTGAAGAAGTACACACTGAAGAGGTACACACTGAAGAGGTACACACTGAAGAGGTACACACTGAGGTACACACTGAAGAAGTACACACTGAGGTACACACTGAAGAGGTACACACTGAGGTACACACTGAAGAAGTACACACTGAGGTACACACTGAAGAGGTACACACTGAGGTACACACTGAAGAGGTACACACTGAACAAGTACACACTGAAGAAGTACACACTGAGGTACACACTGAAGAACTACACACTGAGGTACACACTGAAGAACTACACACTGAAGAACTACACACTGAGGTACACACTGAGGTACACACTGAGGTACACACTGAAGAAGTACACACTGAGGTACACACTGAACAAGTACACACTGAGGTACACACTGAAGAAGTACACACTGAAGAGGTACACACTGAGGTACACACTGAAGAGGTACACACTGAGGTACACACTGAAGAAGTACACACTGAGGTACACACTGAAGAGGTACACACTGAAGAGGTACACACTGAAGAGGTACACACTGAGGTACACACTGAGGTACACACTGAAGAACTACACACTGAGGTACACACTGAAGAGGTACACACTGAAGAAGTACACACTGAGGTACACACTGAAGAGGTACACACTGAAGAGGTACACACTGAAGAGGTACACACTGAAGAGGTACACACTGAAGAGGTACACATTGAGGTACACACTGAGGTACACACTGAAGAGGTACACACTGAAGAGGTACACATTGAGGTACACACTGAGGTACACACTGAAGAGGTACACATTGAGGTACACACTGAGGTACACACTGAAGAGGTACACATTGAGGTACACACTGAGGTACACACTGAAGAGGTACACACTGAAGAGGTACACATTGAGGTACACACTGAGGTACACACTGAAGAGGTACACATTGAGGTACACACTGAGGTACACACTGAAGAGAGACACACTGAAGAGGTACACACTGAAGAGGTACACACTGAAGAGGTACACACTGAGGTACACACTGAGGTACACACTGAAGAGGTACACACTGTCCTGCTGATGTCCCTCCATGCTGACACAGCAGCTACATGCACACATTCAGGAAACCATAAAAACGTGTTAATATAAGAAATGTGTATGAAAAAGACTGGTCATGGTGGTGCTTCTCATGCAGGTGATGAACACTCTGCTTCCTGTGACTGTAAACACATTCCTCCACCTATTTACTCATCTAATTACTGCAATCAATAGTTTCTATGAGAGTCTGAACATCCAATCTGTTTGTGTCTCTATGGATGTCAAGAAATAACCTTCAGCAAATCTAAATAAAACCAAAAAGCCTCACTGGTTCGTTTGTCTTCACTGTAAATTATAACAGAAAATCTGGAATCCAGATGTTCAGAAAGAGTTTGAAGACACTAAAGTGATACAGAGGAAAGCAGCTCTAACTGATGAAGAAGAGAATTCAGATTACAAGTGAAGGACTTGTCCGTCTGTTGGTACAGCTGATGCTGATCTAAAGTGATTCCTCTAGAGTTCCCACCAACAAGGTCCTGGAAATCCAGCCTCAGGACCATCGTTCAAGGACCTGAAGGCTGTTCAGACCTGGGAAGAGTCGACATGCTAAGAGGTGAGAGGTGTTTTAAAATGAGTCGAGACGCTGACAGCAGCTTTGATTTAAACGTTAACAAAGAGAAATCATCTCCATCAGCCCACCAAGGGTCTAAAATCAATACTGGAGTACTTCCTGTTTATGAATGAAGCCTGTTTAGACGGCGGCGGTCCCTGTGGTTGAAACGTAACAAGTCCGTTAAAAAGGCTGTTAGCTTCTACGTCTTGATTACATCCTTTATCAAACACAGTCAGCATCTTTTTAATGTGAACCAGTAAAATGAAAGAGGACTTTAACTCTTCTGGATCTAACTGGTCACAAAGCTGCTAACACCTCCCTCACTTCCAATTAGCTGAAAACATTGTTAGCAGGAGATAAGAGCAGCCTTTCAGACTTCCAATTAAAAGATTCAAACCAGCAGCCTGAGTATTGGTTTGCTCCTCAGGTCTGCTTTTATTTCCATTTTAGCTCCCCACGAGTCAAAGACAGAGCTGTTAGAAGAAGAGGCCTGCTTGTAAAAAAAAAAACAAAAAAACATTCATTTCTTTAAAGTGCCAGCTGCCATGCTGATTGACACTGCTTCATTTATTTAGTATGAATGAGCTACAATAAGAGAAAGCAGCAGCACTGTAGAGGTATACGTTCAAACACTGAGACTGTATGGGACTGTGTCAGGACCTCTAATGAGAGGAACATCATAATAATAATAATTACTATTATTATAATGAAAGGAGGCTGGTACCTGACCATCATCTACATGTGGTGTCTGAAGCCACCGTGACTGGACCTTCAACAGGACACTTCCTGTTTCACTTCTGCATCCTGTCAGTTCTCCTGTGAAGCTCTGAGAGCTGCATTTCTCTGATGGATTAAAACTGATGTGAATCTATTGGTGCTTTTACTGAACAAAAACATTGTTTGATTCTGTAGCAGTGACACCAGACGTGCTCATACCTCCAGCTAATGTTCTCTCAACAGTTTAAGTACTACACACCGACTTAAGCTGTCATTAAATCATGAACAAAAAGGATGAATTTACAAAAGACACATTTCTATAATATACTTGTTTAAATCAGGGGTTTAAAGTCCTTCATATGAAAAACTGTCTACTAGGGGTGGGAAATATCGTAATACTTTTTCTTCTGACATAATATAGATTTTTTTTTCACCCCCCAAAAAAAAGTCATTTTCAGGCCAATTTAAAATCTAAAGCATTGAAATAAAAATTTAAATTAAAACTGGTACTGCAATCACTTTCAAATTACTGTAGAGTGGTGTTTCTCCTGAGTAGAGGTTTCCAGCTCGGCTGCAGGATCCAACAGGAACAGAAAGTGTTACAGTGAATGAAAAGCAGCCATCTTGGGCATCACCATGGACACTTAGAAGGAGTGAAATGTAGCAGAGGAGAGCTGTGGAGGGACGGGGTAAAGAGAGCGGAGCTCCTGGGCGGTGGACGGGGGTATGCGGTGAGGAGTGCTGCTGCCCGGCCGCTTTCAGCCGTCTCCATCATTCAAAGGCATCTCCTACACAAATCCTTGTTTTATTTTGGACTTTGTCACGACGTATTTTGGATTCATAACGAGGTCTTTTAGGTTTGGTAACGTTAGACATGATTTATCCGACACGTTCGTAGCTGCAGCTGTGCTAACTAGAGCAGAGATGCCGACACACTACTGACTTGGTGATTGGGAGATAGATGGAGGGTGGAGCATCAGACCAAAACACAACATGACATCATCAACATCAGCTGAGGGCTGCAGCTTTTTAAATGAGAATATCCTGGTAAGTATTTGAAATGAACATGATTTCTTAATGTCTGGTGACATATCAGGGCCATTTTATGATTAATTCAAATACATTTCTTACACATTGTTCCTTTAAACTTCTCAGTGATTGATAGACTATCACGATATTGCAATAATGTACCGTATCATGACTCAAGTATAGTGATATGTATGGTATCGTGAAGTCCTTGCCCTACTGTCTACTGCAGTAAAGAGCAGTTTTTACAGTGAAAAGATAAGTATATCCAGGAATCCAGAAGAAAGCGCTCAGATCAGATATTTTTCACATCAGCACACATTCATCATCAGGATATATCTTTGTCCACTTGAAGTGACTGAGGACCAGCGGATATTAAAATACTAAATTACCCATGTAGCGTTTGTGCAGTGCGATCCTTTCATCTCTCACTGACTCTTTGATTCTACTGCTGTAGATGAAAACCTGCTTGTTGACTCACATGTGAAGATGACCAGCAGAGCTCGCAGCAGCAGGTTGACGGCTGTTTCCCATCTCTGGGACACTCGAGCCAGGACTGGAGGGATGAGGATCTCTGCTGGGACGTAGAACTGCAGGGCGAAGGTGATGAAGATACCGAAACAGTAGAGCAGCTTCACCGCCTGGTACGTCCTGGAAAAAGGGATGAGAGGAGGGGTGAACTCACAGAAACATGGCTTATCCTCTGGTCTTTTTCATTTTCAGCATCTTGTTGTGCAGCAAGGTTAAATACAACCATGAGTCATATTTGAAATGTGTTCAGTGATATGCAGCTAATCAAACACAACTCAATGTTCATGCTCCAGATCCTTCAAAAGGCATGCCAGGAGATGGAGAGCAATCGATTGGTGCTTCTTGTAAATAGCAAACACTCTTCTGCTGGCCTGAAAAAAAAACTGTGATGCTGGTAATTACAGCCTCTGAAAAGCCAATTTCTTCCACTAATTAGCAGCATCGGCGCACTAACAGGAGGCATTTCTTCTGCTGCCACGACGATAATAACAAGTAATGAGAAAACAAATGTTGTTCATCAATCAGCACAGATTTGCCAGTAAAGTCAGTCTGCCCTATTATTTTTAACGACTGGAGATGAAGACTAGCTTCCTGTCCGCAGGGAGGACCACACCAATTAACCAATTAACAGACTATCACTATCTAGACTATCACTAGACAAACTATCACCTAGATATACATTCATCTGAATATTAATGCAATGTGCTCCATTTAAACTGAGCTTCATTTATTCCAGTTGTACAAATATCAATTTTGAGGCGAACATCTTTAATAAAAAAATAAAAAAATAAATATATTTCAAAGAAACATCTAGAATTTGGGGTCAGTTTTATATGAATTAAGCTACTACATTTCCTTTTGAAAGCCTGACGACCATTAAAACTTAAATCTTTAAGAGACAAAGCAGAATGAAATGAATGAAGCAGCTCTTCATTTTAGTCTGACTGACTCGTGAGCTTCTGCCTTTAAAGCATCTTCTATCTTAGAGGGGCTGAAATTTAAATGTTTTACGTTGTAAATGTCTTTTTATTTTACTGCGTCATTTTGAGCCTGAGCGTTGTTAAGGCTCTCTGATGGATCAGCCACAGACTGTTATCAGTCTAAAGAGTTTGACTGATGCCATCTGTGAAGATCTGATTAAACATCAGTTCTACATTTAAACGTTTTAAACTCTAATTTTGTTTTCTGCTCTGGTTTTATTTCACTCACACTGTCTGGTGCCGCTGATGTTGTTAACTGTCCCTGTGCTGAAAATGACAGAACTCTGTCTGAGTTTAAAACATGCTAATAGAGGTGAAGTCAACGGTCAGATTACAGTACTTCATTATAAACGGTTCACTGCTTCATATGGATGTAGAGACAGATGTCCACTAGGTGGCATCATTTGAAAACTCACTCTAAACTCTTTCTTATTTACTACATGCAGGCATCACTGAAACACTGGGAATTTAAATCACAGTCATTTTTGTGTTCATGTGTACATATTTTTGTCTTGTTTGTGCAGCTTATGCTGCTGTAAATCCTGTGAATTTATTTCTGCTCATGTTGGCTCACCAGCAGTTGGGCAGGTTGAGGGTGATGCTCCCTCCTATGTGTTCTCCAAAGCACATGTATCCTATGGTACCCAGACTGATGTAGAGGAAGGTGACGATGGCCATCCCCAAATACAGAACTGACATGAAGCTCTGAGGCCTCTGCATCTTGTTCTCCAGAGGAAGAACCTGCCAAACCACACAAAACACACATTTAAACATGAGAGGAAACAATCAGTCCAAAAAGAAAAAGTCTTAATGTCCCTGTGAGATTTTCAAATGTCACTTCCTCTTGAGTTATGGAGGTCATAATGAAGGCTGAATTAGTGATGACACACAGCACACTGATGCTGTTACAACTATCGTTGTTGACACTGAGGCCTCATTTTTAATGCTGTGTGGAGTCAAAGCCCTTTTTACCACAACATGGACAGTAGAGATGCACGATCCAGTTTCTTCCGACCCAATCCCGATACCTGGGCTGAGAGTATCGATCGATACCCGACACCAGATTTGTCTGGTCTTGTCTTGACATTAGCTCTGGGAGGCACCATGAAAACTACTAGCCAAGATTTTGTTTAATCAAAGCAAATATTACACATTAAAAACAGATTCATCATATCCTTATTAAACTTAGACGTACTCGACAGAGGAGTGGAGAATGTAAACAACAGTTTAATGTAATGAGTATCTGTTGGTCTGTACAGAACCATTCATTCAGATGTTGTTCTGCTCTTAAAGAATGTCATGTTACATCAAGTAAAAGAGTTTAGACAGTAAAGTGTTTGTCCTCATCAGTCAGTCACCTACCACTCCAATCCCTTCAAAGGCAAAGATGGCCGTCCCAAAGAAGAGAGGGTAGTCTTTAGCTCTGCCCACTGCTGGCAGCTCGATGGGGTACGGGATGTTCTGCAGGGAAAGACAAGAAAAAAAACAAAACATTGATTTAATGCAAAAAAATAGATTGTGTCATTCAGTATTAGAATGAAAGGTTTGTAGGATGTTCATCTCTGACACCAGACTACTGTTCAACCTGATCTGATCAGTCAAGAGGATCATGTGGAAGCAAATGAATTAACTCCCCATGGTCCTGATAAGACAAATTACACCAGCTTATAGAACAGAATAGAATAACTTTATTGACCCCAACTTGGGAAATTACTGTGTAGCAGCAGCAAGAAATGCAATCACAATACAAATAAGAGGATATAAAAAATAACAGAAAAATATTACTATTTACAATGAAATTATACTACAGAAGAGCAGTATTGAAAGTATAAAAATAAAAATGTACAACCTGTTAAATAATTATTTATTCATTATAATAAAACAATGCAACGTGCCTTTGCTAAGCAGCAGTAAAATAAAAGAATAAGGTGCCAGAGAGCATGAGAAAGCATCAAAATAGAGTCATGGAGCTAGAGCCAGTGGAGGACGGCAGTGTGTCAGTTTGTAAAAGTGGTCTCCAGCAGAGCAGGTTTAGTGTCAGTACTGTCATTCACATGAAACTGGAGCACATTCATATACAGCCTGGGGTGATATGCAGAGCAAGAGATAAGAAATACAGCACAGATTCAAACTGAGCAACAATAATAAAGAACTCCAGATGCTTATTGCCTTAAAGTTCATGCTCCAGCTTTCCTAAAATCCAGCTCAGATGAT
This sequence comes from Synanceia verrucosa, assembly GCA_029721515.1. Classification (NCBI taxonomy): domain Eukaryota; kingdom Metazoa; phylum Chordata; class Actinopteri; order Perciformes; family Synanceiidae; genus Synanceia; species Synanceia verrucosa. The sequence goes on from CM056553.1 coordinate 484,070, forward strand.
TCATCAGCCACATAAACACCTTACAGGCCCTCATCTATCTCTTAGTGCTGAATCTTTGTACGATTCCTGATGCAAGAAATTGCTTTTTTCCAAGGCCGTTTCTCACGACGGCTATATATCTGTGGAGGAGGAAGCTGCGTGATGAAATGCTCTGCAGACAGAAAACAGGTAATCTGGAGCCTCTGTCGCCACCACTCATCCTGTTATCCATAACAAGCCCAGGAGCCAATCAGCAAACAGAGATCACAGCATACAGAGAGACAGGAGGGAGGCTGTAAACCAGACCAGGAGACACCATATCAGACCATATTAGATCATTACTGTAAAACTATGGATGTTATTTCTGCAGCAGCAGTAACGTCGACAGCCGACCTCACTATTTAAACTCAATAATATCTCACTGGAATCAAATATGAAATGTTGGTGAAATCAATAATATTACTGAGTGAAGCTGATGAATGAAGAACACGTCGGTCAGTTTCTGTCACTGTCTGCAGCTAACGTTAGCGCTGCTTCATCTGCAGAAGATGTCTGTCAGATATTTAGCAAATGTTAGCTTTCATTTTAGCTTGGCGTGCTGTGCTTTAGTAAGACACAGCAGGAAACAGAACATGATTTCCTGCTTGCTGAACACGTGTAGAGATAATTCAGATAACCTCCTAAATGTGGCATCTTAGGTTATCAGAGAAACAAGGTGCCCTCGAGACAGAAACATACATGCTGTTTGTTTCAGATGTTGTTGGAGAGAGGACAGAAAACGTTTGCAGAAGTGTGGAAAACATTTGACAAATAGTGGACATGGACTCGTTAGCTTGCAGCTTATTAAACAATGCTAATGTTGGTCTGAATAAAGGAAACAAGTGGCGTTCACCGTGAGCGAGTAGAAGTAGATGAGGACCAGGCTGGCCGTCATGACCAGGTTCGCCACCAGAGAGAGGGGAGCCAGGTACTTCAGGTTGGGGGTGAAAACCAGCAGGATGATGGGAGGCAGGAAGCAGAGCATGTAGAGGCGGGAGTCGAAGCTCGGCACCAGGACCTGGGTCTGGTTGGTGTAGTTCATGTGGCAGCTGAAGGTGGTGGCGTTGGCTGCTTCCACCACCTGGTGAAGGTATGGGTGGAGCACAGAGGAGAGAGAGTTTAACATCTCACCTGTTCTCACTACTCAGGTGAGCACAGAGGGAAGGGCTGGATTTCACTTTGGACAAGTTCAGCTTATTCCAATAATCACTAGAGAGTCAATCTGTAGATCAATAAATTGTCCAGTCACACAACACATGAAGCATTTATGACTTATAACAGACATACAGTAAGGAGAGGAGGAGAAAAAAGAGGAGAGGAGGAGAGGATAAAGGAGAAGAGAAGAGAGGAGAGGAGAAGAGACCCCCACGGCAGACAGACGCCTCCCTCTAGTGTTAACAGACTGTACTACAGATCCTGGACCACAGATCCTGGACCACAGGACCAACAATGAATGGAGACGTGCTCAGAGTGAACTTGACCTTATCCAAACACACTAAGTGCTGCTCTGCTGGAAGCACAATGGATCAAATCAGCAGCTCAGACACTTGTAGTGACGGAAAGTTCCGGGATCTCCAGCCGTGACATGGAGGGTGGTCACAGGTCAAAGGTCACAGCAAACACAGATAAAACCACAGAGGAATGCTGGTGTAGGAGAGGTGGAAACTTCTAAAGCACTTTTATGGGCTGGAACCGTGCTTTACATACAAGGACATGCTGTTATATTCTGTGTATTGTGTTAAAGCTGATGCATGTAAACACTCAGTAAACACCATACTGTTAAATAAGCTGCTATAGAGGCAGTCCATAACTATGGGACCTGCAGTACAACAGGACATCCAAACTGAGGCGTTGGTAGATTTATTCAGAGCTGTGCAGGTCAAAGGTCAGCAGACACAGTGGCCTGTATGTGATGTTGACACAGCAAACATGGGAAGAGTTTCAGTTTAAAGGCTCTGGTGCTGCTCAGTAGGGTTTTATCAACACAGAGTATTTTCACCACTTCACCTCACAGTCAGACATCTCTTTCTCACAGGGAACTGAATCTGCTGCATGCTCTCTGAAAGCCACCAGATAAGAACATTTTCCCTCACAGAGAACTGGAGCTGCTGGTAAACTGCTGCTTTGTTGTTGTGAGACTCTGATGTTTTAAACGGCTTTAGGGTAACTGATGGAGAGGTTGTTTTTCGTGCATTCTACGTACTATATTTCAGTCTTGACTGTCAGCAGCAGCAAGTCTCATATTTTCATCTCATCTTTACGTCAGGTAATATTTTTGTCAATATTTCTTTCAGCTGTTTTTCAGTTTCATTTGGTCGTGAAGTAAAAAGACATCAACACATATTTTTCTGGGAGTGTGTGCTCAGCACCTGCTTGACGTTGTCACTGAGGAAGACGAAGTAGACGCAGCAGAAGCCCAGCTGGGTGATGATTAGAAACAGGTTCACGACCTGTCTGAGAGAGGAAGAGGAGGAAGCGAGGACTGCTTCATGAACTGACACCAACATGAAGAAGTGTTGTGTAATGTTTGCACTATACTGTAGCTAGAGGGAAAGCCGAAAAAGGGATAATGGTAACTTTTATTTTTAAGTTACCATTATCCCTTAGGCTCTCCCTCTATGTGTACATTTCCAGAAAAAAATATGGTGACACAACTAACAGACGTCCTTAGGTGAAACATTGGTCTTACTTTCCCCACTTGGAGTGTCTCCTCAGCCACGGCACGTTTTCCATCCCATACTGCACTGCTTCACCGTAGGTCAGAGACGGCCTGCTGACCCTGGACGAGGAACAAATCCGTTAACTGACAGAGAGTGAAAAGCAGCCCGGCTGAAAGCAGCAAGTCGTTACGACTCGTAACCAAACCGCTCCTAACTAGACCTGTCGTCTTGTTTCTTTGTTTTCTGCTCCAACAGAAACAGAAAGTAGCTGAACTGAAGAAGCCTCTTGATGATGAAGAGGAGAAACTTCAACCTCAAACAGTCCAGCTGACTCTTTTTTAACAATCATGGAAATCCTATAAATTAAAGTATCACTGCATACTATGTTCATTTTTAAAATGATAAAATGTCCCATGTTCTGTCATGTTCTATTCCAGTGCCTTTCTTCATGTTTTGGGTTTTTGCATGGTTTCAGTATCAGATCAAAGTGACAGTGTGGGGTCATGGTTACAGACAGACTGGTTAAACCACTAGGAGCAGTGACGTAAGATCAGATAAGCATGATATTATGACACCCACTGACAGCTGCTAAGAAGAGCAGACAAGCTAGGGTAAAGTAAACCATCCTGGGGCTGCTGCATGTCAAGAGGAGGTGATGACTGACTCCACGGTAAATAAAAAGTGTCTGCTCTCTGCTCTCAGTCCTGTTTGGTGTGTCAGACCAGAGCTGGTCCCTGCATCAATAGGACAAAGGACATTCAAACTCTCTCTCTCTGTCAGGGAAATCTCATAGCGAGTTAACGTGCAGATGATGAGTGTGTTTAATCACTTTGGTCACATGCCAACAGCTGTAAAACATAATGGATCGTGCTTTATTGTCTCAGTTGGACAGGTGACAACCTTTACTGCAGCACCTCTGCTTACATAACGTCTGGTGTGGTGCTGAATGGACAGGAAAAGTCCACTGCTGCTGATTACAAAGTAGAACTGGGTGTTAGAGAGACGCTTAAATAGAGAGTAATCTGTCAACCAGCCACAACAACCAAGTCACTGTTGGCACAGCGAGCGGCTCAGTCAATAAATGACAAGAAAAGCAGAGCGAAGGCTGTGGTTGCAGAGCGCTCACAGCATCAGATCACATGGTAGGAATAAACCACTGTGGAAACGGAGGTAGACAGGACAACCTCTGTGGACACAAACAGCTGCAAAATAACACCAAACCACACAGAGAAGCACTTTCAGCTCAATACAGGTTGAGTTTTTCCCCAAAACAAGGGAAGAGGGATGTACAGGATTAATCATGATGCACTGAAACATCTGAATATTCACTTAAGCACAACATGTTATCTTCCCAAGCCTTTACAAAAACACTTTTCCACTTCTGCATATCGAGTATATTCTCCATGCTTACCCTGACTATTGATCTCACACACCCCCACTTCATGGAGTGAGCCTTTTAATAAGATCACTCATTACCTCCTCAGAGGGTTAACTGTACATCCAGACTAGAAAGAGAGCAATATTCAAAAAAAAAACACTGTGCCTTAATTGCATTATCATCTATTCAGGCGTCTGCTGTTTGCTTTGTGAGGAGGATCAAATGCAGTTTAATTGCTCAAAGAAGGTAAAGGAGACTCGTACAGTGAAATGTGTGTGTGACTTACTTTGAACAGAGGTGGTGGGAACATTTCACTAACACCCTCATGCAGTGGATCGCTATGACGCCCATGAACAGCAGGCTGACAGGTCCGAGCTGCAGACAGACAGGAAGCAGGGCTGCTTTTCAAATGTATATACACTGAGGATGAATGAATGCATAAATAAATGACACATTTCAGACACACTTCCAGAATAATATAATTCACTCACAGAACCATCATTTGATGGTTGGACCACCTGTCAGTCAAACTAATGATTTCGTTGTAGAACTCACTGCCTCTTCTGAGCTAAAGTTCACACACATATTTAGTTTTTGCACTGTTTGTTGCTCATTGTTTATTTTTATTTATTCTTATTTCCCACTTTACACTAAAATCCATTCAGGGTATTGCAAAGGCAAAAGGAGGCATGAAGAAGAAGTACCCAAAATGTTGTTTTGGCGTGTTACATGTGAGCATACTGTGTTCTTAAAGTGCATTATTTCTGTTTGTACTTCACCTGTATGACTATGGTCACATGACAGGTCTGTTTGCTGGCTGTGGAGATAGAGGGATAAGAAAGACCTGCCTATCTTACTGCCTTTGTTAAGTTTTGTTCTTTTTGACATTTTGCTGAGACACCAAATATCCTCTGTTTTACCACAACACACCTCCCTGTATAGGAAGTAATGCTTGCTGTGTAACACCAGGTGAATAAAACCATCAGCAGCTGACATCAGGGGCAGAATCTGATTTTGCGCCTCCAGACAGTCGTGTGATGAGATAATTGAAAACTGGTTGAACTTACCACCAGACCTGCGTTCTTGACAGCCAGAGGCAGGCCGAGCAGCCCTGTGCCGATGTTCCCTTTCAACAGGTGGATCAGAGTCTGAAAAAACCTGCAAACAACATTTACATTACAACCAGTCTGACTAGAAACAGGGACAGAAACTGCTGCTGGTGACATGTGGCTGCAGAGCTCATGTCAGAAAACATTAAACTACACAGAAGAGAACCATAATAAACAATACGACACATAACTGATTAAATCATGTTACTGTATTACCATGTCAGTGGCACTGGACCACCTGATACAGGTACACTAGTGCTTAGTTTGGTTTATTCCTGTGCAGACATATTCCTCTTTAAATAAATAAGACAGCATTATTTCTGATCTATACTGTGAACCAAACTCAGAAAGAGGGGTAAGAGAAGAGAAAAACAAACATACTTACTCTATGTAATTAGACCAACAGAAATATTTTGCCATGACGGTTAAACTCAAGAGACACGACCGGGAAGAAAGAAACAGCAAGTGACTCCGGTAAAAGATGGTGTGAACGACTGAAGCTCCCGTTAAAGGGTGGAGCCTCCACCTTAAACTGATGTGTAAACATCTTCAGGTAACGGCTGTGATCACGGCTGATATATTAATGCAGATTTAACAGTTACAAGAACTTCCTGTTTGATGGCTAAAGGCGTTTTCAACGACATTAGAAGACAATCTGATTGAATCTGTTGGAGATCTGGAAAAGGATAATAAGAACACGTTCCCGTTCCTGATGATGAACATATGATTACACAGAAACAAGTTTGACAAACATTTAGTACTGACTGTATTTTTACACATGCCATCTGATTCTACTTCCTACAGTCATTATTAAAAATCATCATGTCCACTCTGTGATGGGTCATAGAACTTACGAGGTTCCAGCTCGCCCTCCGATCCTCTCATAGTGACGCTGAGGTCTGGACGGTCCAGGTGGAGACGGACAGAGAGCGTCCATTTCTGATGGGTTCTGGTCGGAGAACAAAGAACCTGAGGAGAAGGAGAGGAGAGAGGAGAAGGGGGAGGAGAGAGGGGAGGAGAGAGGACAGCAGGGAGGAAAGAGGGGAGGAAAGAGGGGAGAGGGGAGGAGAGAGGAGAGAAGGGAGGAAAGAGGGGAGGAAAGAGGAGAGAGGGGAGGAGAGAGGAGAGAAGGGAGGAGGAGGAGCGATGAGAGAGGAGAGGAGAGAGGAGGTGAGAGGAGGCGTGGTTATCAAAACCCCTTCACTGTTCCAGTGACCACCATCACAAACGTTTCCCCTGGTGATAAAAGAACTGAAAAGAAAAGCCCTGAAACCATCCTTTAAGGAGCTCTAACAGCGCAGACAGTCCAGGACACTGGACTAAGAAATGAAACCACACCCCTCCCCCAGCTCCAGATCAAGGTGTGCCCTGTACCTGTTAGTAGGCATTTGATTTTTGACTGAATGTCCACCAGTCCCTGTCCCTCTTTGTCCACAGGAAGGTAAAGGCCTGTTGCCTGGATCCAATGATGGCCCAGAAAAAGTCCAGGGTGGTTCTCTGGATGTCCTCCAGCAGGCCTCTAGGTGGTGTCAGAGCAACCGCTTTCTGCCACAGAGACGAGGCCACCAAGTTATTAGACACCAGAGGCCTCATGTGTCAATACTTGGTGGATTTCATACTGAGAGCTGGTGTACGCTGTAATCCAGGAAGTGGCGTACGCTGTCAAAAATCCAGATGTATCAAACAGTGCGAACACCTGAATCCATGCAGTTTCCCTTGATTCATCCCGATCAGTATGGAGTTGAGTGCACATGTCATCTTCATGGACTCCCCCCTCACCACACCCATAAATACATATGCAAATGCATTTAAATGGGCTCCATGCTGGGGCTGTCCTCACCTGAGTTAAAAACACAGGATTAGACCTGATGGATCACACTGATGTGAAACAGGATCACAACTCAGGAGAGATGCTGATGAGACTATTTGTGCCTTTAGCAGTGTGTAGATGATAATCAGGGACACAAACCATGAGTCAGGAGGAAGACTGATGACCAGTCGATATTTACTGCAGCCGTCCAGCACCGTGCTGTCTGCGGCCTGTTCCCACCATGCTTTTATTTAGGATGTATGAATCGTTGATCCAGATCACCTCACAGTGATGTTGGTCAGATGCATTTGCACACCAAAAATAATCTGCACACTGAGACAGTGTTTTTATGAGTGCAGTCGATCACTGCGATTACATCAGGGAATCCAGCTATCGCTGCAAATTAATTGATCTTTAATGTTGACCTGTTCAACTGTATCTTATGGGAATTTTATACACCTGGCTGACATGTGGATGATCCAGTCCAACACAGGTGCCATGACCTGGCTCAGGGTTGACTGGCTCACTCCTGATTGGTCGACCAGCACCTGAGTGGCTCTGGCAGCTCCAGGCTCCTCCTGCGGTGCTCACAGCTCCTCACAGCTGTTTACCAACTTGTGACAGTTTCCCAGCATCCTCTCTGAATGTCACCAATGGACCAAAAGCATCAGAACCAGGAGTACGGCAGCTATGAAGCTGGTGTGGAGCAGCACCAGTTTCCACGCTCATTTCACTGTTACTGATACATGAGAGCATGAGCGTGGATCCTGAAGTATGCTACTGTGACACATGAGGCCACTGGACTAGGGGTGTCCTGATCAGATACTGTCCGATATCAGCAAAGAACAAAAAAGTATTGGATTATATCGACCCAGCCCAGTGATCACAACAGAACAGCTGTTCTAAGGTGCTAACAGAGTAGAAGGAGGAGCAATGTGGCAGCATTTGTAGTTAAAGTCTGAAAAAGATGTTTAAGTTGAGAGCAAAACTTCCTGTGGTGGAACAGAACCAGGAAGTTTAATACAGCATCATAAAAAAACAGCAGGAATATTTCCTGGGTCTTCCAATTTAGTTTTTATTTAATTTATTTATTATTATTAATTTATTTATTCAAGGGGAAGCAGGGGCTGCGGCGATCGTAGCGTATCGTAGGATACCACATTGACGTGGTGCTTTATCACCATGGAAATTAAAATCCATACCATCACAGATCTAAGTCTGGTCTGAATGAAGAACCAGCTCCAGTATGTTCCTCAGCCTGTTACATAAGGCTCTGGGTAGAACCTTGTAGTCTCCAGTCCTTTAGCAGGACCAGGTCTCCTTTTTTGGGCAGAAGAGAAAGAACTGCTAGCCAACAGGAGACAGGAAGAGATCCAGTTTTAAAACAGTCCATAGAAACACCATGAAGGTCAGGTCCAAGAGTGTTCCAGAACATTTAAAATTCAACAGGGATGCCATCGATCCCAGGGGCCCATCCTGAGGCCATCTGGTGGACAGCAACCATCCAGAGTCAGCTCCTCCTCCAGAGTCAGATCCTCCTCCAGAGTCAGCTCCTCGTCCAGAGTCAGCTCCTCCTCCAGAGTCAGCTCCTCGTCCAGAGTCAGATCCAGAGTCAGATCCTCGTCCAGAGTCAGCTCCTCCTCCAGAGTCAGATCCAGAGTCAGCTCCTCGTCCAGAGTCAGATCCTCCTCCAGAGTCAGCTCCTCCTCCAGAGTCAGCTCCTCCTCCAGAGTCAGCTCCTCCTCCAGAGTCAGCTCCAGAGTCAGATCCTCCTCCAGAGTCAGCTCCTCCTCCAGAGTCAGCTCCTCCTCCAGAGTCAGCTCCAGAGTCAGCTCCAGAGTCAGCTCCTCGTCCAGCGTCAGCTCCTCCTCCAGAGTCAGATCCAGAGTCAGCTCCTCGTCCAGAGTCAGCTCCTCCTCCAGAGTCAGATCCAGAGTTAGCTCCTCGTCCAGAGTCAGATCCTCCTCCAGAGTCAGATCCTCGTCCAGCGTCAGCTCCTCCTCCAGAGTCAGATCCAGAGTCAGCTCCTCGTCCAGAGTCAGCTCCTCCTCCAGAGTCAGATCCAGAGTTAGCTCCTCGTCCAGAGTCAGATCCTCCTCCAGAGTCAGATCCTCCTCCAGAGTCAGATCCTCCTCCAGAGTCAGCTTCAGAGTCAGCTCCTTGTCCAGAATCAGCTCCTCATCCAGAGTCAGCTCCTCCTCCACAGTCAGATCCTCGTCCAGAGTCAGCTCCTCCTCCAGAGTCAGCTCCTCATCCAGAGTCAGCTCCAGAGTCAGCTACTCCTCCAGAGTCAGCTCCTCATCCAGAGTCAGCTACTCCTCCAGAGTCAGCTCCTCATCCAGAGTCAGCTCCTCCTCCAGAGTCAGCTCCAGAGTCAGCTACTCCTCCAGAGTCAGCTCCTCATCCAGAGTCAGCTCCTCCTCCAGAGTCAGCTCCAGAGTCAGCTACTCCTCCAGAGTCAGCTCCTCATCCAGAGTCAGCTCCAGAGTCAGCTACTCCTCCAGAGTCAGCTACTCCTCCAGAGTCAGCTCCTCATCCAGAGTCAGCTCCAGAGTCAGCTACTCCTCCAGAGTCAGCTCCTCATCCAGAGTCAGCTCCTCCTCCAGAGTCAGCTCCAGAGTCAGCTACTCCTCCAGAGTCAGCTCCTCATCCAGAGTCAGCTCCTCCTCCAGAGTCAGATCCTCCTCCAGAGTCAGCTCCTCCTCCAGAGTCAGATCCTCCTCCAGAGTCAGATCCTCCTCCACAGTCAGATCCTCCTCCAGAGTCAGCTCCTCCTCCAGAGTCAGCTCCAGAGTCAGCTCCTCCTCCAGAGTCAGCTCCAGAGTCAGCTCCTCCTCCAGAGTCAGCTCCTCCTCCAGAGTCAGCTCCTCCTCCAGAGTCAGCTCCTCGTCCGGAGTCAGATCCTCCTCCGGAGTCAGATCCTCGTCCAGAGTCAGCTTCAGAGTCAGCTCCTCCTCCAGAGTCAGATCTTCATTCAGAGCAGCTTTCTCCTCCAGAGTCAGATCCTCCTCCAGAGTCAGATCTTCATTCAGAGCAGCTTTCTCCTCCAGAGTCAGATCCTCCTCCAGAGTCAGCTTCAGAGTCAGATCCTCCTCCGGAGTCAGATCTTCATTCAGAGCAGCTTTCTCCTCCAGAGTCAGCTCCTCCTCCAGAGTCAGATCCAGAGTTAGCTCCTCGTCCAGAGTCAGATCCTCCTCCAGAGTCAGATCCTCCTCCAGAGTCAGCTTCAGAGTCAGCTCCTTGTCCAGAATCAGCTCCTCGTCCAGAGTCAGCTCCTCCTCCAGAGTCAGCTCCTCATCCAGAGTCAGCTCCTCGTCCAGACTGAGCTGAGGAAGCCCCTCCTGGTGACCCTCCATGCTGAAGTCCTCTGCCCCAGAGACCAGTGTAGAAGCTCACAGCATGGTTCCTCATCTCACCGAGGTTGGTGGTCACTCAGCCTCCAGGAAGCTGAAGACAGATCATCTGCTTCCTCTGGGCCATCGTCCTCTCCAGGACAAGCCAAATGCTGATGTCCAACATCTCCACATTTAAAGCACTTGATCTGTGCTGAGCTAGTGTACGCCATATAAGAGCCTTCACCATGCTTCACTCTGAAGGACACCTCCAGGGTCTGAGATGGAGAGTCCAGGAACAGAGACTGGACATGCTTCAGTTTAGGCTCTTTACATCCTAAACTCACACTTTTAAAACTACAAGCAAACCTATGGAGCTCGTTTTCTAGCAGCTGGTTAGAAATGAAGTGAGCCACCCACACTTCCACCACCAAACACTACCGCTCACCTGAACCAGAGACAGAGGAGGACAGGAAGGAGGCTCTGTGTCACATGACACTGTCTTCAGCCTCTTGGTTGGAACATTCCTCATGTGATGACGACTTTTAAAAATGTTAGGGCACATTTTAGAGCACAGGGCTGAACGTCAAGTTCAAGTGTGGAAACTGATACTGAAGTGAGGCTGAGGCCCATCTTTAAAACTCTGACTCAGTTACACAACATTTAATGACTCTACTGATGATGGATTCACTTCAGCTCAGTAACACTCATCTTTTAATGGATATTTCACTTACTATTTACTCATATGAATCAGAACAGAAATCAGATACAAGTCATTAGAGCTGCAGGTTAAATAACAACATATTTTAATAAGTCAGCATTTAATTCTCTAAAAATGAAGGAGTACATAATAATAAAGTATATATTATATCATATATACTATGCTGCCCCTACCACAACACCTTGAATCTTTAATTTACTGTTGTGACCTCCTGCCAAACGAGACACCGGCTGAAAAACAAAAGCTGCTTTGATGATTCATGGGCTTACATGCCTGTAATCCCACTGTGTCCATGTACTGTACCTTCTTTACATTACACTCTACACACCCAGAGTTTGAACACAATGCCACACCAACAAAAGCTGGATCTGAATACCTTCTCCTCGGGTGTCCATGTCGCTGGAGGACAACATGCTGGGTCAGGTGGTGTTGGTGGGCCTCTCTTCCAGCCTCGCAGATCCTAATGCTGGGAGACCAGGAAGTCCAGCATCGACAGCTGCAGGGAGATAGAGAGCAGGTCAATGCAAGACGTGTCAGCAGGAATTGATCCATCATGAGATGATGAACTTCATGCTGGAAGTGATTGATCATTTCAAGAGGATGCTGGGCTGCAAATAATGGAGTTCAGTCTCATGGCTGCTTATTTTCTGTCAGCTGTCTGTGACCTGGTGACCATGTGCTGGACACTGTTCAATAACAGCAGTGTTAGGGCTTCAAACAGGGCATGTGAGGACATCTTAATGATGTGCTGAGTGTCACTGCTGCGTGCAGTAATCACACAAGAACAGAGAACATGAAAGTCTGGACTGTCGCCGCAGCTTTTAGGAACCAAAATTTGCAGTCTAACACGGTGTCGAGTGAGCACACTTCCCTAAAGTCTCAGTGTTCAGTGTATAAAGAGTCCAGAACAACTTGTGAAACTCGTGGATCTCCTTCAGGCGTTTATCCTGCCTCTCATTAAATCAGCACCATGAACGATGGGTTAACAGTTCAGTGAGCGTGAAGAAAAGTGATGTGACTTCAGCTGTCGTGTAAGTGTAAGTAGGACAAGTGTCAAAGTGATGAGCGCCTATGTAATTTTCACAACGTGTCATGACATGAGAGGACTGAACCAAGCACCATGGAGGTGCTAATAACATGTGACCTGCAGCACCAGCAGCATTTTAAAGTGAAACTAAAAAAAGACATCTATGTGTTTTTCTGACTGTGTGCTGCGTGTTTTAATTATCAACGCAGTTTCTTTAGAGGACAAAAACAAATTCCTTTACAGGGAAATAAACAGCAGCCTCTTCCACAAAGAGCAGCATAACAATTTAAGATTCAAAATAATCAGACATGTTTACTTTCTGGTTAGGATAAATATGAAATTATTCTTTCAGACATAAATGAGACTGGTTCTTGGTGGTTGGTTATAGCCCTACAACCTACAAATAAATTTCATTTTGGATTTAATTTAAACTATAATGTTTGTATACGTCACAGAAACTAGTGACACAAGAGTTAAATTAATAATTCTATTAATGTCTTTGACAGATTTACAGATATCACTTCCCGGCACAATATTTGACTTGACTCTGCAGTGAAAACAGATTACAGCTAAAGCCACAAACACAACACAGGGTGCAGATAATTCTCTTTCCATACAGAATATTGTGTGTTTGTCAAAAGTGTGGACAAGCTAAAATAGCAGACTAATCTTTGACCAGGGTGGTGTCTCTGTGGACAGGGTCATAGAGCAGACAAACAGGACAAACACCAGCAGGACACCACAGCCTCCAGTGAGCTCATGATCCACTGTACTGGACTGAGAAAGCTGTTAAACAGGGTTAGCTGCTATTTAACACCGAGAAACACACACAGAAGCAAACAGAGAAGCAGGCTATGGGCTCTGCTGACAGTAGCATACACTACTAACAAGCTAACATGGACACAGCAGCTTAGCTAACGTTGCCATAAACAGTCCAGCCAACGTTAGCTGTCGGTTCCGATGCCATCTTTGTGGTCGCAAACATCCCCAAGATTGCAACGAAACAACAACCTACCTCCAGGGAAACGATGTCCTTTGTCTCAGACTGGTTTTACCGGACGTTAACGTCGCCGCAGACCTCTTATTTTCCTACGGTGCTCATGACTGGCTGGTTGTAGCGGAGCGACACTGACTGACTGCACCGATTAAAAAAACGGCTCTGCCAGACACTGGTGGTGTGATGTTCAACAACGAGCCGGCTCTAAGAGACGGCTCTTTGTACGGAACAAGAGGAACAGCTTTTACGAAAAACAGAAAAAAATGCTTACTAAACACAAATTATTCAGGATTGCTAAATTGGCCTAAAGCGGAAGGCTCAGGGTGAAACTGAATGAAGCGCCGTTTGGGAGCCGTACGATCCGGCTCTTCTGAGGGAGCCGAGCCAAACGAGCTAAATCTTTGAAAAGAGCGGGATTTCCCATCGCTACCAGACACAGGCCAGAGACAGCGGTCAGGCCACGTGACCCGGCCAGGGCTGTGTCCTGCCCTGTCAGACGTGCTGTTGCCATAGATACGCTATTCTGCAGCGTTATCAACACTTGGATGTGTAAGCTTTAGTTTGAATATAACGTTTATTTTGAACATACACACGCTTTGTTGTCGGTTCTGTATGTTTATTAAACGCCGTTATGTTTTGGCTAGAGTGTGTACATCTGTGAAACAAAGAAGACCCACTCGGACACAAAAACGTCATTACTTTTGTTAAATTGTCACTAATTTTGTGAAAACTGTTGATAAGCGTACGTTCTGGTTACATGACCAAACCGGTGTCACTACTGCTGGATCTTTTATTTTGGAAAGAAAAAATCTATACGTTTGGAAACGCTTGATTTGTGCCCCGGGGCGGCCAGACTCACATCGAGGCCACGGTTACAGGCTACTACACAGCTTGTTTTTCATTCATTTTCTCTTCTACTCATATATTTTCCACAAGAAACGACAAGAAAATACACTAAAGTGCATAATGTGTCGTAAAAAGATAAAGTCCAGAACATCCGGGCGGTGGCTTGCTTTATGTCAAGTTAGCCATAACTACATGGAAACGGGTGTACTTTCATATTAAAACAAAGCAAATTCTTTATGTAATCCTTAAGTTTTTATTTATCACACTTTATATCATCTCTATATGAATATTCGCTCTCATATATGTTTTTCTAAATTTTAATTAATCCAAATCATTACAAAATGTCCATTTACAAATAATTTGTGCTCTTCTTTTGGTACCGGAAGTACTGCTCACTTGACCTAAGCTAGCTGTAGCTTCACACCAGTTAACTGTCGGTGAACATCTCTGGAGGGTTTCACTGTACCTTCCACATTTACGAGCTGGTCAGAGACAAAAGTCCACAGCTTATCTAACTGCCAGGTTGCGCCACATCACATCCCAACATGACCGTGAGTAATTTTAGCTTTAATTTAGCTTTAGTGCGAAGTTAAGTTCGCACTTCCTGTCCGTGTTGAGGAGTAGCCGTCAAGCTAGCTTTCAGACTTGGTTCAGTTGATAAGTTGATAAGCTAATAATCACTTCCATTGATACAGCAGGTAGAGGCCAAGTACCCGCAAAATCCTTCATATTCGATTGAGCAGAAGTGTGGTTAGCAATAATCAGTGAGCTGGTAACACTGGTGTTTTAATACATACATGTATATCTTCAGTTACAGTTTTTCCACATGCTGCAGCTGATGCACGATCTGATATCACTAAGTAATTAATAGTCCTGGACCAATAACCCTAATCCTTACCCTAACTCTAAAAACTTTGACATTTGTCCAGGACTGTTAAGTACTTGGTGATATCAGATCATCCTACAGCTGATATATTGATGTACTAAATTTCATGCTAAGTGTGGCGTCTTAAATGAGCCATCATTACCCTCACAAAATGCAAGAGAACTACACACACACACACACACACACACACACACACACACACGTATAAACTGTGTCTCCAACAGAAGCACGAGTTTGAGGTGGCGATGACCTGTGAGGGATGCTCAGGGGCTGTGACCAGAATCCTCAACAAGCTGGACGGTGAGACTGACACTCTGCTCTGGTGCATTAATAACTAGCAGTCAATATTCAGGTCACAGGTGTTTAAAGTCCTCCGAGCCACCAGATACACACCACCAGCATTTGATGCCTGCAAGGCAGTACTTTTTATTTAAAAAAAAGTCAGTAAAAGTTGCAATACTGGATGTAGAAATACTCATATCATGCATTCAAAATTCCTACTCAAGTCAACATGCAGTGGTAGGTAAGTAGCAAAAGTAAACATACTCATTATGCAGAGTTATGCATACGGATGAATGAATGAACTTTATTCTGACGTCGATTCAGCTGAGCTGCCTTAGAATAGAATAGAATAGAATAGAATAGTTTTTTTATTCATCCCCCTTGGGGGGAAATTTACCTGCCACAGCAACAAAGACAAAAACACAGACACAATAGTAATAATAATAAAACAGAATAGAATAGAATAAAAATATTTACATATTTACAATGAACTAAAATACAATGGAAAAATATATAGATATATATACTTGTACAGATGAACTGTTTAAAACACAATTATTATTGTGGCAGTGCAATTTTCTATTTTTTTTGTGCAAAGTGGTAGTGTGATGACAATGACAATAACAATGACAGTGATGGAGATGGAGATGAGTCCAGATTGTGTTTACATCAGCCAGTGATGCTGATGTTGTAAAGTTTTATTGCTGATGGTACATACAAACAGTAAACATGACATTATAAAAAGCTAGAGAGACAAAAACATTCTTCAAATATAGAGGAAAAATAGATAAATATAAAGAGTGATAGATGTGATGCAACGAGTGAAGGAAAAACCAGAAGGTTATTGCACAGTGTCCGGTTTATCAAGCATATTATATTAGGGCGTAATCATTAATTAATATGCTCGTCACTTCAATGTTGCAGCATATTTTGTGTCGGTAAACTGAATTCATGAAGAAATTAAAGTCATCAAATAAATGAAGTGTTTCCCTCTTAGATCTAGTGGAATAGAAGTAGGAAGTAGCTCATCATAAAATGACTAGTAGTCAGTTTAACTGGCAGCAGATACACTTAGAAAATATTTTTTGTAGCCTCATGTGAGTCATCTGTTCCTCATTCTTCAACCCGACTTCAGAATGAGTTTCTCTATGATGTCACTAAAGTATTATAGATAAATGGTGCATGAAGTTGAGTTGAAGCATAAATAAAACCTCTCATCTCTGTCTGATAATGCAGTTTGACAGCTTTAAACAGCTGCTTGCATCACTTCCACTTCATGACTTCTTTGTCTCTGAATGTTGACTCAGCCGACGTGTCACCTGATGCAGCAGCACTTTATTTTTAAGAAAAGAACACTTTTATTTGTCTGAGTCATTAAACGCTGAGTGATTCCTCTGTATGTCTCAGTCTGTTAAACACACTTAGATCATCTTACAGTGTCAGATCTCATCAAGCTGTCATGGTAAACGTGTGAAAAAATGTCTTTTTGTGGAGAACTGGAGCCTGAAATGTAACATATAATATGTGTGGGTGTCTCATAGTGACTCTTGCAGTAATCTCTCTAGACTCTCCAGTGTTGGATTAAACAAAGGGCCTCTTTGTTCTCATCATCTCAGATGTGAAGTTTGAGATCGACCTGCCCAAGAAACTGGTTTGGATCGAGTCGGACAAAGACCCTGAGGTTCTCATGGAAACACTGAAGAAATGTGGGAAGGAGGTCAAGTACAACGGCACCAAGTGAAGGACAGGTGACCTGATGGTGATGATTATTTTGTGTTCATAGAATCAGATCACAGTAAACTAGAACATCATGCATGCATTGATGTCTCACCCTCACAGTCCCATCTGTTTTCACTATGATTTGATATATAAATATATAATGGGGTGGACCAGCTCACCTCCTCCATCTGTGTGGGTGTTTTCTTCAGGAAGTCATTGCTGCTGATGCAAAGTGAAGATGTATGCTGGAACTGAAGTCATTTACTTGCCAGGAAATGGATCCTAATTGACGCTAAACCCTGTGGAGCTCACACCATGATGTCAGCACTGGTCCATCAGTGAGAAGAGACAGCAGGAAGCTCTTCCTCCTCTAATTCAGCCTGTTATGATGGTCTTTGTTTCTCCTCCAACATGGTGGTTTGGCTCGAACATTCATCTCTTTTCAGCACAGTGATTTACTACAAGTCCCTCCTTAACATGTCATGAAGTAGCAGTGATGGCTGATGGTTTTACTTCCAGACGTCTTTCTTTGATAAATAACACCATATGTGTTTTCTGTATTTTCACTCTTTCCTGTTTTAAAGCTGCAGAATGAACACTACCAATCATCCCCTGGATTTCACACTCTCTGCAGACTGCTGGCTGTGTTTGAACCTTGTCCCTCAGTATTGTCTCATGTGTTTGACATAATTAAAGTCAGACATGTCTGCAGATCTGCTCCACTATCTGGTCCAAACTGCTTCCTTTAGCTTCAACACTACAATAATCCACAAACACACAGGTCATATAAATCATGTTGATTGATAAATACTAACAGATATTTTTTTGTTTTCTGTAGTAATTCACTTTTTTGTTTTGTTTTTTTTTCTGGGGCAAAGACGTCCTCCGTCCGTCTCCTGGGCTTTTATATCTCTCTTTATGTTGCGTTGTGTTCGCACTGGGGAAATAAAATCACTCCTGCCTCACTTCTGTGTCACTGCTTTATTGCTTTTTCCTCAGCTTCACTGGCACTGACACTAATCCTAAAGGTGCTGACAATAAACATGATGACAGAGTTGGTCTGTTCGTACCTCAAATCAGATGCGGTAATATTTTACCTTACACTTTGTTAAGTGAAAGAAACAGAAGATGTGTTTAAAAAGTGAATTTAAACTACAGTGCTGTTCCTGTAGGGTAAGCACAGTACATACTGGTGTATATATATATATATATATATATATATATATACAGTATATACACGTGTGTATATATATATACACACGTGTGTATATATATATACACACGTGTATATATATATATATATAGTACTGCACCAGGGAACATTGTATTCACATTGAAATCTAAATTTCCAGAAAAACAACCAAAAAAAAAAGGATAGCAGCGGTATGGTTACGACATTGTGGAATTAAAATAATCATCCTGTCTGCTTGAGTGAAGCTGGTTTCACCACCAGGAGGCGCTGTGTGATCAAGGTGTTTCTCACCATCCTCAGAGACTTGAGCTGTTTAAAGGAAATGCAGCATTTGAGCTGCAAAGAACAAATAAGAGTTCACTGTGTTAATAGAGGTAACCAGTGAAGGAGCTGCATGTGTTGCTGTACAGTTTCCAGATATTTATTTATATATATATAATTTATTTATTTATATATATAATATGTACATGAAATATAGCGTAGGTGATGCATGATCAGCTGACCTTTTGACCCTTAAAAACCTGATGTTTTGGAGACTGTTTTCTGACAGTTTGTCAGGCTGCTATCACAGACAGATCCACGGCCGGCTCCACCCTGGCACCATCACCGTGAACGACGCCCAGCAGGACGGAGACCAGCGAGGCGTAGAAGAGGGTGGCGCAGCAGAAGTAGAAGGTCCAGCCGAGGTGTCGCAGCAGCTCCGGGTCCTGCTGCTCGACGGACACCAGGAAGGTGATCAGAGAGCTGGCACAGAGAGAAACTGTGGAGGAGGACAGGGAGGGCAGTCCACTGCTCAGCGTGCCCTTGAGCAAGACATTCGACCCTTCAGGGGCCAAAACTGGATCAAATGTCTGAATGAGGCTGTCAAACATGGAGCCTTTTATTCTTATTCATCTTCCCCTGCTTCTCAATAGAAATGAATATATGAACCTCTGAGAGGAGTTTAAAATATGTTCACATGTACCATGAAACATAAAAATGAACTAGTGACGCATTAAAGGGTTAAATTTGAGCCTCAGTGTCACATATAATCACTACAATGGACCATTCATTTACATTAATATAGAGGTTTTTCTGATAGTTTACAGGTCACATCGTGTGTCGCTTCAGTTAGTTTCTTACTCACCTTTAGAACACAATAATGCAGTCTATATTTAAGTGCAATAATAAGAGTAGGTGGATTTAATAAATGCTGCCTTTGTTGGATGTTTTCCTATGAATCTGCTGTTTGCTGTGTGGTAACATGTGAAATCATATTGGCAGGTTGTACCGGAGACGATGTTGAGGAGCAGAGCAGCGACGGCCTTCCTGCCTCTGGTCAGAGCCAGCCGGACCGTGATCATAGCGGCCAGAGACAGCAGACAGGAAGCTGACAGGAACATCCAGGACAAACTGTAGCTGCCTGCAGGTGGATCACCTCAGAGGTTACACCTGGTGATGGTGGTCATGTGGTCCACATCCACAGCATGTCTCAGACATCACTGGGTCTTAATGTCTGTGGCTTTAGTACACCTTAAAGAGTAACTGTAGTATATTTAAATCTGATTTAGAACAAGAATAATTTGTGAACTTATTACCTATTGGGTGAAGCTGGCTGAGAGTACTTGTTTTTACAAAGACAGGCTCAGATCATTATTAGAAGTGTCTGATGTCATGGACAGAAAGAACTCCACACCATGGATGAGAGCCGTCCATGTAAATCTGAGTGGGTGAATATCTAGATTTTTCTTAAGTGGCGCACTAACAGACAGACAGGAGGAAGCCAAATGAAAGGAAAAGGTTTGAATTCTCTGCAGGATTCTTCCCATAGCTGGACATGTCTGTGCAGGTAGTCAGACACCCAGGTGGAGAAACCACCAGAACAACGGGTCTGGTTAGGAGTCGATGCTCAGGTGAGCTGTGCAGGTGAGTTTCCGGGGAATCTTATTGGACACTTGTAATAACAATCAGACCTGTCAGTGTCTGAAACAAGGACTTTACTTCATGCTGCTCATTTGACCTTGTAGCTCTTTAATGTTGGGCCAGTTTCAGGAAGTGCTGTTCACTGATGTCACTGCTTCTTATTTTTTCTGCCCAGTTTGCTGCTGTGACTAAAAAAGGATTATCACATCTTATCAGTCATTAAAAACAAGATAAATTAATGTCCAGGTGGAAAAATGAACATTAGAATATAGATGAACATGATCTGAATGATGTGCTTTAATGCAGCTAAAGCACCAGACTGCTCTCTTTCCAGAATCACCTGATTGAATCAACAGTGTGACGAGTCATAATGAATCTTACCCAGCCAGGCTGGAAAGGTGGTGCAGCTGGAGAAGCCCTGGAAGACGCCGCAGAGGGCAAAGAGTCCCTCGCTGGCCCCTTCAGTCTGCAGCAGCCACTGAGGCGAACAGAGGCTCATTGTGTACAGGACGAACTCCACAGATAACAGAGTGGTCAGCACAGTCACTGGGTTCCTCATGTTAGCCTCCCACACACACACACACACACACACACACACACACACTGTCTTCTTCTCTCCACAGTTTAAGTTAAATGCATGAAGCGATCGATGCTGAAAAAGCTGCAGCATCCAGATGAAGAAGCAGAAAACTGAACATCTCCTGAGCAGAGTGACGGTGTCTGAGGCTACGATGAAGAGCGAGGTCTTCATGTCTGCTCGTCTCCCTCCTGACTACCAACACACACACTGTAACTGGGATCTATGTGAACAAACACAGTTCATGTTCTTACTGTAATATAGTGAAGCAAATAGAGCCTGTTTGCTTGTGCTGCAGAGCTAATGTTGACCACATTAACTTCATCAAAGGAGCCACAATTTAACAATATCTGCTTCAGTGATTTATCTCCAAAGTGACGACGACTATTTTTCCTTTTGGTCTTTCATATAAGAAAATATTAATTATTGATCCCCCATCGGAGGAAATCCACTTAATTATGAGTAAGAAAAACAATAATACAACAATAATGAAATAACAGAATAAGTAATAATAATAGATATTAGAGATGCACCGATCCAGTTTTTTCCAAGGACTGAGCGACTGATCCAATACTGATGAATGAATGAACTGTATACCTTACCATGTGAGTGAAGGCATCAGACTAGACATAAACATTTAGCTTTGTTAAAAAAAGGTAACAAATGAACACAGATATAAATGTACTTCATTTATTTATGAACAAATAACAAAGTGTACATGAGCAGCAAAAAGAAATCAATAACACTTCCATGTAAAGTGCACTGCAAACAGATATTTTCAAATGTAATATCAAATATAGCATGTTGCTGTGTGTTTGCTTATCACTAGCTGCTGTGTGCTCTGCATTAGGGCTGCTCCATTATGGAAAAAATCATTATCACCATTATTTTGGTCAATATTTACATCACCATTATCCAAAGGATTATTTTTGAGTTCCACAATGCATTTCTTCATCATTTCTCTGTGTGAAAAAACAACACTGCATATGGTGTTTGATATGAAATATAAACAGTAATATTAGTAACATCCTGTTTTTAAAGCTAGACGCAGAAACAGAACTTTTTTATTATTGTTCTGAATTATTTGGAGGTTTCAGTGCTTCTCCTGATTAAAGTGAATATATAAAGACATAATAGACAGTAGTAAAAGACAGAAGCATTGCATAAACAGTCAGAGTTCAGTTTCAATAGTCAGTGCTTATAGCAGACACACCCCTCTTATGTAGTACTGTCCATAGTTGTTTACGCTGCTCTGTTGACTTGATTTGATTCAACAATAGACACTAATCTTGTTAAGATGAACACTGTGTCCACAGTTTGGACACATTTTATGCCAGAGGACAAGGAGTGATCGGCGGGGTTGCGCTGATTGTGAGGGGTAGTGGAGGGTAGAGGGTTTGTGGTGATCAGTGAGAGTAGCGGGATTGCAAAATTAGGTTAATTGCACAGCCCTACTCTGCGTGATGACCTAACCAGCGTTCCAAACAGAATTGAAGTGACTGGATCGTCCTCATTGATCCATCCATCCATCTTCTCCCTCTTATCCTCTCATAGGGTCAGGGGGGCTGGAGTCTATCCCAGCTGTCTTAGGGTGAAAGACAGGGTACACCCTGGACAAGTGTCCAGTTCATCACAGGACACATAGAGACAGACAACCACTCACACTCACATTCACACCTACGGTCAATTTAAATTAACCAGTTAACCTAATCCCCATGCATGTTTTTGGATGGTGGGAGGAAGCCGGAGTACCAGAGAGAACCCACACAGACATGAGGAGAACATGCAAACTCCACACAGAAAGGCCCATCGGATAGGTGTGTCTCTAATAAATATTGACAGTATGGACTCAAAATAAATAGATTTTTTCAATAGATCAATGAAATACAACATGCAGACTATGATATGATGTATAACATACAAACAGTGCTGGTTTGCTGTGTAAATAGTGCATGTTATCCTTACCCTGGTTTTATTTGATGCTTCAGTTCCAGTGAAGGGAAACATTACTTATTATTTTGAGTATTATTATTATGATTATTTCCTCACCAGTGAGGTCACATAAAAAGCCTTTCCTTTGACAACATGAGACAGCATTGTTGTTCTAAAAGTAAGCTGGAGTATAGACCACGTTTCATGCTGTCTGGAGATGAAGACAATATAAAACATTAGACTTCATGTGATGAAAACTTTTTTTTTTTTTTAATCACATTTCACTTTCCAAACAGCTTTTCTAATGTGTTATATCAAAATGCACATAGATCATAGACCTGATCATCTGGATTTTCTGCTGAACATCTCTGAGAGAAACCAAAGATATTGAAGTCCATAGTTTATCTCTGATCAGAGCTGCATCAAGCTCAGCATAGAATCATGATAACATGCTGAACTCTGTCCTCAGCTGACTTATGAAAGCTAATATATGAGTTTGTGTTGGAGCGTCCCATGGGTCGGGGTGAAGGTGGGGTGGGGTTTAGTTAGGGCTGTCAGATCCTGTCCAGTGCGCCAAAACAAACACACCCATCAGCAGGAGGCTGCAGTTTGACTGACGAGAGCAAACAGTGGGCCGACCCTGCGGCTTCCCGTCTCTCTGGGAGTTTGTGCCGTAGATTTCCTCTCAGCTCGGTGCCACTTTATCGTCCTGCTCTGCTGATTCATGCAGAAAGGAGCTCCACACTATCTGTACATACTGTACACGGCAAATATCAGCTCAGAGGTCAGAGGTCACCACTGGTGCAATAAAACCAACAAACAGGTGAGAGGAGGAGATGTCAATCAAACAACAGGCTCTAATCAGCTTCAATCAGCTCGGTGTGCACAGACTGGAGAGTGCTGCTGCTTTTCTCTGCAACAAACACGACGACGCTGTTCAGACACGCAGCACAACACAAAGCCAAGCAGCAGTTATCGACGCTGCCTCGATGTTTTGGCGAGGATGAGGATGATTCCAGTTTTGAAAGAGTGCCTGAATGTGTATCAGATAGGAGACATGCATGCAGTGTAGACACAAATAAACACAGTGAAAGCTGGGACAAGACGGCGACACGTCAAGCCTGACGTCCAGATAAAACCTGAGAACGTGTAGGAACGTGCTCTGTGTGTGGTTTTATAACAGTGAGGAAAGACTGAGCCCTCAGAAATGAGCCTCCTAACGTCACGTTCAGCAGCAGAGACTCCAGCTGCTTTACAGACAGTTTCTGCTGAAGCAGATTAAAAGCTCAGCTGGTTATTTCATGTTTTTGCTGAACACACAGAGAAGCATGTACGAACCTGTGATGAGGCGTTTAAGTCAAACTTTACACCACTCAAAACATCTCCATGTTTCAGATGATAAGACTAAACTTTATGTTCATGTTTCACAGTTTGAGAAATGCACTTCAAGAGTTAGATGAGTAGATTATTAAATTATAATACTAATACTAATACTAATACTAAATAATACTAAAATGAAATGAGGCCCAGGGAACGGTTAGCCTAGCTTAGCATACAGACTGAAACCAGCAGCCTGGGTCTGTCTGACGCTAAATGAATTTATTCTCTGTAAAGCCACAACGTGGTGTTACCTTTAAGGATGTCTGAGGGAACTGAACTGTTCCTTTGGTGAGCTATGGTCCTTTAACCCTTTTCAGTCCATAAACATGAATTAATTCAGCATTCGGTTGCACTCATCTCCATCCCCCCGTCTCACTAAAATCCAAACTTGAAGCTTCAAAAACTGCAGCTTACCTTCGTTCACAGTGAGCATTAAAACCAAAATCATACTATTAATGCATGTGTTGATGCATTAAAGACCATGAACCTTGAGTTAAGTCATTGACTGTGTCGGACATGTTGAGCAGTTTTAATTCAGTTTAAAAAGAAAAACCTTGTGTTTCTGGTAAATGTGAAGCTGCTTCTGCTCCTCAGCTCCTCTAAAGCTCTTTCTATTCTCTGTGAGGTGATCTGCCCTTCATCCATCCACACTTCAGCGTAAGATTATATTTTATGTGCTGAGAGCTGAAAGCTGCAGTTTAACATCACCAAACCGTCTGTTTCAGCGTGTCTCAGTCTCTGTCCCACAGCATGATGTTAACACTGAGCAGAATATTCATAAAGGATGCATATTTCCAGCAGACATCTTGTGCCTCATATTGAACACATAGAGACTGAGACCATAAAGTCCTGTTTACAATGTTCACTGAAGTAATAAATCATTTTCTATCAGACTTATATTTCATCAGAGAAACCCACATCTTGTCATCACCTGTAAACCACGAATGTTTCTGTCATCATAATCATCGGTATCATCATTATGTCCACCGTGTCCTTCGTGAATCCCTCTGAAGCCTGGAGGTTCAGGCAGTGAGGAGCTCATCCTCAGTCCTCTGAGTCGCTGTGATTACAGCCTGTAGA
Organism: Synanceia verrucosa; assembly: GCA_029721515.1. Classification (NCBI taxonomy): domain Eukaryota; kingdom Metazoa; phylum Chordata; class Actinopteri; order Perciformes; family Synanceiidae; genus Synanceia; species Synanceia verrucosa. Next base: position 508,918 of record CM056553.1, read on the forward strand.
CCTCCATCATCAGACTTCCTCTGTCCGCTCTGTCAGGTTTGAGGCGTTCAGCCGTTTGATGAAGAACAGAGAGTTCACTTCCTGGATGACGACCAAACACTACTGCTTTAAGTTCTCTATTAACATGAATATCTGCGGATATACATGAACATCCTGTACATTATAGCTTCTACTTTACTGCTTTATTCTGTCTTTCAAAAATCAAAATTAAACGATTTTCCTCCAGGATAAAGATTCCCTGCATTAACTCATAACTTGACATCTAAAAAGCTGAATTGTGGACATGTTTGACTGACAGGAGACCTTGATCAAACTTAACTTCTTCATGGTTTTCTCCTCAGACGCACCATCTGGCATGTTAGCATTCAAACCAACACAGAGTGTTTGAATGTGAGCTGGAAAGTTTCCTGACCTCAGACTTTTAACTCGGGTATTTCTTTTCTCCAGCAGTTAACGTCTGAACGATGCAGCCAGCAGCAGCTTTTATTTGGAACTAATTTTGCTTCATTCTTGAGGGCACTGTGAAGTTTTCTATTTCTAATTTTACTGGTCGACTAATGAGAGACGCTGCACGACAAACATGTAATTTACACCTTTAAGAATGAACAAAAAAAAATCCCCCTAAAAAAAGACCAGTCATTTACTTTGGGTGTTTGTTCTTTGTGCTTCTGCAGGAGCAGACTGAAGGTAAAACATCCATCAGAGTAATAATCATTTCCAGAAGCTTTGATGTTTGTTCAGGGTTGAAATCATCTGATCCTCTGCTGCCTTCACCTCCGTCTCATTTTAGGGAAAATACTCCATATTTAGAAGATCCTTTCAAACATTTAGCCTGCTTTTTTTTTTTAAATAAGAACATTTAACGTGTCGTCATCTGTCAGACTGGCACGAAAGAACCATTAAAACAAAGTCCTGCAGACATTTTCCTCTTGTAGATGTTGAGATGTGACTCCAGAGCTCAGTGGAGTTTAGATAAAGACTAGGAGGGCTCTCTAGTTTGATCTGTTTCTGAGAACAAATCATCTTTATTTGATGTCATCAGCATCCAAACACATCAGTGATTCTCTTTATTCTTTCTGCGCACACAGAGGAGTGTGTGTGGCCTTCATTTCATTTAATAATGTACCGACAGATATCAGGATGATGTCATGACCGCTCACATGTCAGACAGCTGCCACGTCTGCAGAGAGAGAGAAGAAAGGAGGGAGGCTCAGAAAGCCGACAAACTGAGGAAAAAAGGGAGGAAGGGTGAGGGAGAGGATGAAGGTGGGAGGAGGAAACAGAGTCTCACGGTTTACCGGCGCCTCCTCCTCCTCCATCATCAGCTGTGGCTTTCCAGGCGGAATGGAAAATGCCACGTTGCTTCCTCCTCCTCCTCCCTCCATCCAGCTGTTCCTCTCATCAGCTCTGTGGGAACAGACAGGAGTAATCCACCCAGCAGAGGAAGAAGAGCATCATTAGAGGGTGAGAGGAGGATCTGGAGCTCGACTGCTCCTGTCTGTCGGTGGAGGAGCAGGTGTCTGAGGTGAGTCATGACCTGATGAGCTGGATGTTCCTCAGACTGAGCTCTGAGAGGAGTTGCGACATGCTGCTGAGCGAAATAATGAACACAATACAAGCTGAAACATCACTTTTCTGATGTCCATAACTTTATGCACCTTACATAACACAACACTAAGTTTTACTTGATGTTTTTGATCAGTTAATAGTAGTAGTAGTCATAGAAGAAGAAGAAGAAGAAAAAAAAGAAATACTTATTGATCGTTTAATGGGGATATTAACATAATATAATGGGGATATGAACACAATACAAGCTGAAACATCACTTTTCTGATGTCCATAACTTTATGCACCTTACATAACACAACACTAAGTTTTACTTGATGTTTTTGATCAGTTAATAGTAGTAGTAGTCATATAAGAAGAAGAAGAAAAAAAAGAAATACTTATTGATCGTTTAATGGGGATATTACAGTTTTCACTCTGTTATTAGTATTTTTCTGTTGCACATCAACAGTGGCGTCATTAGGCCTATTTTAGGGGGGCTGAAGCCCCTTAAAACATTATTAAGCCCTCCCCCAAATAATGTGATGTTCTTTTATTTATATATATATATACAGTATATATATATATATATATATATATATATATATATACTGTATATATATATATGTCACATGTGTAAACGGGTATATATACACATCATGGGGGCTGACGGCCCTACACAGGATACACCTGCATTAATGTCAGAGTGAGGGGGCGGCCCCCATATCCAGGTGGCACCAGAGCAGTTGGGGGTTCGGTGCCTTGCTGAAGGGCACCTCGGCAGTGCCCAGGAGGAGGAACTGGCACCTCTCCATACCAGGATTTACTTTTCTGCAGTGACTTTCACATGAAATGTCATAAAGCGTGTGTTTACTCTCACCCTGCTAACACGTCTTTTCAGATTTAACGCCCTGTTTAAAGGTGCACTGTGGAGGATTTGGTGGCATCTAGTGGTGAGTTTGCAGATTTCAACCAACTGAAAGTGTTTGGTTTGTAGAGACAAACAGCTGATGAAACACTATAATTCAGGTGATTATACACTGAGGAAAAACAATGGATCCCCCAAAACCAAATAAAATGGATAAATGGATGAAAAACGAAAAGGTTCCAGCTCAGGAGTCTGTAATTCATCCAGTGAAGATCCTTTTCTAAAAGCGTCTGGGGAGGAATTAAAGATCGCTCTGGTCACCATGAAACTATTTGCAGTTTCTCAGCTAGACCACAAAATGAGCGCTGATCTGGCAGGAAGGAGGAGGAGGAGGAGGAGGAGGGTGTAATGGGAGGTTTGGGTGGGGGGGGGGCGTCCAAACTGGGACGTCCCACTGGAGACGTCTGGTGAGTGAAGAGCCGAGGCTGTTAGATCGTCCTGGTCCTGCTCACAGCTGACTTCTCTTCTCTGGTCCCTGCTCTGAAGCTGAAGGTAGGAGAGCTTCTTCTTCATTGGTTTATCAGTGTCTCTGTGAAGCTGAAGGTAGGAGATCTTCTTCTTCATTGGTTTATCAGTGTTTGTGTGAAGCTGAAGGTAGGAGATCTTCTTCTTCATTGGTTTATCAGTGTCTCTGTGAAGCTGAAGGTAGGAGATCTTCTTCATTGGTTTATCAGTGTTTGTGTGAAGCTGAAGGTAGGAGATCTTCTTCATTGGTTTATCAGTGTCTGTGTGAAGCTGAAGGTAGGAGATCTTCTTCATTGGTTTATCAGTGTCTCTGTGAAGCTGAAGGTAGGAGATCTTCTTCATTGGTTTATCAGTGTCTGTGTGAAGCTGAAGGTAGGAGATCTTCTTCATTGGTTTATCAGTGTTTGTGTGAAGCTGAAGGTAGGAGATCTTCTTCTTCATTGGTTTATCAGTGTCTGTGTGAAGCTGAAGGTAGGAGATCTTCTTCTTCATTGGTTTATCAGTGTTTGTGTGAAGCTGAAGGTAGGAGATCTTCTTCTTCATTGGTTTATCAGTGTTTGTGTGAAGCTGAAGGTAGGAGATCTTCTTCATTGGTTTATCAGTGTCTGTGTGAAGCTGAAGGTAGGAGATCTTCTTCTTCATTGGTTTATCAGTGTCTGTGTGAAGCTGAAGGTAGGAGATCTTCTTCTTCATTGGTTTATCAGTGTTTGTGTGAAGCTGAAGGTAGGAGATCTTCTTCTTCATTGGTTTATCAGTGTTTGTGTGAAGCTGAAGGTAGGAGATCTTCTTCTTCATTGGTTTATCAGTGTTTGTGTGAAGCTGAAGGTAGGAGATCTTCTTCTTCATTGGTTTATCAGTGTCTGTGTGAAGCTGAAGGTAGGAGATCTTCTTCTTCATTGGTTTATCAGTGTCTGTGTGAAGCTGAAGGTAGGAGATCTTCTTCTTCATTGGTTTATCAGTGTTTGTGTGAAGCTGAAGGTAGGAGATCTTCTTCATTGGTTTATCAGTGTTTGTGTGAAGCTGAAGGTAGGAGATCTTCTTCATTGGTTTATCAGTGTTTGTGTGAAGCTGAAGGTAGGAGATCTTCTTCATTGGTTTATCAGTGTCTGTGTGAAGCTGAAGGTAGGAGATCTTCTTCATTGGTTTATCAGTGTCTCTGTGAAGCTGAAGGTAGGAGATCTTCTTCATTGGTTTATCAGTGTTTGTGTGAAGCTGAAGGTAGGAGATCTTCTTCATTGGTTTATCAGTGTTTGTGTGAAGCTGAAGGTAGGAGATCTTCTTCATTGGTTTATCAGTGTCTGTGTGAAGCTGAAGGTAGGAGATCTTCTTCTTCATTGGTTTATCAGTGTCTGTGTGAAGCTGAAGGTAGGAGATCTTCTTCTTCATTGGTTTATCAGTGTCTGTGTGAAGCTGAAGGTAGGAGATCTTCTTCATTGGTTTATCAGTGTCTGTGTGAAGCTGAAGGTAGGAGATCTTCTTCTTCATTGGTTTATCAGTGTCTGTGTGAAGCTGAAGGTCAGCACACACTTTAGAAACATGTCAGCCTAAAAGACTCAATGTTTCACTGGTTGCGCTGCAGGATTTATGAGATCCAGCAAAGTTTGGACTTCGTCTTTTGTGCTAAAAACTACTCTTATGTTGAGGCAGAAGTTTAACTTTTAACTCCTTTTTTCCTTCTAAAATGAATTTGTGTTTCTTCGTCATTGTTGTTCTGAAAGTCTGAAAGTGAAGCAGATATTTTCTCCTCAGTTCAGTCTCTGATCACCTGCAGCAGCTGAGCCGTTTGGACCTCAAAATATCTGCACAGTTTCAGCTTATTGAGCATGAGCTGAGCTCAGTCTGTCATTACCAGCAGACAGCTGTGAGGAAAATCACTGCCTGCAGGTCAACAAGCTGTGATTAAGAGGCTTCATCCTCCGTGGAGGTATCATGTGGGAGGAGGAGGAGATCCAGCTTAATGTTAGTGTCACTTCAGAGCACAAAGAGCTGCTGAGTTTTTGATGATTCTCAGTTTTTTAAATGAATTCTTCTGAAATAAAGAAACTGAGCAGAATGAAAGAAAGAAAGGAGGAAGATAAGAGGAGGAGGAATTCCAACAAGGCATGATGGGAGTCTCCCCCCACATAAAGGAATGCAGGTTACCATGGCGACTGCTCACCAGCTGTTTAAAGCTCTCTGTGAGTCGGACGTCACTCAGGCGAGAGAGGATTTTTAGAAAGAGGCTGAAATTCCTGCGAGAACTTTTGGTTTGATGCTGAAGTCTTGATGTTTGTCTGCTTCCTGTTTCAACACGAACAAACAAAGCAACAAAAGAAATGGGTCTACGTGCCTGGTCTGCACTGGTCTGCACTGGTCTGACCTCCAGCACTAAACCCCACTAAGAGTCCCTGTCCTCTCAAACCTTCATGTGTCGTAACTTGTGGACAGACGTAAGAGACGATTTAATGACAACCACAGTTCGACATACAGCTGACACTACAGACACAGTATTTCCCACCAAAGCTTCAGATCCAGGACACCACAGGAAGCAGGACTGTGCTGCTGCCTAATAAAGAGCTCAGAGGGAATAAAATGTCCCAAACAGCTGAGAGAAACAGTGAGGTAGGAGGAGGGGGAGGGTGACATGAAACTCAGGTTACAAATATCCTTTTTCCTTCTTTGTGCGCTCATCTTTTCCTGACTGATGATCAGGAAGACGGTCCCTGAAGCTGCTCTTTGTCCTCCGTGGCTCTCCAGAGAAATCCTCGTTATCAGGTGTCTTATTGGCACTAAAAACAACCACTGAGCGACTAGAAGAGTTTATATTTTCTCACCACAAAGAGATGACTTCTCTTTTTTCTAACACCTGTTTGACCTTTTACTTTCCTGCTCCCCAAAAAAAGACATCAGCCAGTCACAAAGACCTAGAATACATAGAAAGAAAGGCAGACAGACTAACTAAGCAGTAAAATCTAATCATGTGAGTGGAGTCTGGTAGCTGATGAAAATACTCTAAATACAGTGGAAATCTAATCTACTTTAGGTCGGATACTGATCACTTCTGAAGCTGAACAAGTAGAAAAGCGTTCGTGTTGCGTTTCAGTTTTCTTCTCAGAGGTAGCAGCGTCTCTCTCAAAGGAACAGTGATAAATATGTGGTTTTACAGATAAAGTCAGTGCTTGACGTCCTGCAGGTGGACCTGTCTGCAGACACAGAGGAAATCACTGTTTCTTTCTCGCAGCTCTGTGCATGCCGGTGCTGTTTGTCTGTCCTGTTTGCAGACAGACGGACGGCTGCAGGTTGTTTTTCCAGGCCTGTTATGTCACCAAACATTCCCTTTGAAGAGCATCTGAAGCAGAGAAAGAGAGATGAAGAGAGGTCCAGTTTACACTAACAGAAATATGTTGGAGGAGAAAAAGGAGTCCTTCATGAGCCTCAAGTTTCCCTTTTCGCCTCGGCCCTGTTTGATTATGAGAGCAGCTTTCCAAATAAAATAATTTGTTTTACTCTTACGTCAGTCCGTCTCTGACCAAACAGGAATCTGTTAAAGACGCTCGACGGGAACGCAGTGTCCCTCCAAACCAAACACTGAGCCTGAAACTCTGCAGATGACACCGTTTCTTTTTACTTTCCGTCACTAACTGGATCTCATTAAAAGGCCTTCGCTCTCAGTCTGAGCCTCGTTTCTTTCTTTTTTTTCAGATTACTTTTACAGAGACGTTTCCTTGTGCTGCTTATTTGGACACGTCAGTGTCTCCGTCCTCCTGCCAGCGTTTCTGTATTTTTCCACGTCCAGATCTGCTCTTGACTTCCCTTCTCAAACAGTGCCCTCCATTGTTAAAGTCTGCCTCGACTCTCTTAAAGCACCGAACCTCGACTGGAAGAACAAAACAAGACAACTGCTTTTTAGTTTTATTTTGAAAGAATTAAAAAGGCTCTTTTACTTCAACACCTTCACCTGTATGTCAAACAGCTGATTTATGGTCTACATTAGGATAGATAACAAAATAAAAGGCTGACATCACATCAGGTTTTTTAAAACACACAGAATCTAAAAATGTCTGACTTCCTGTGAGGTTCAAAGAATCAAGAGAGTTTTTTTAATTTATTACCTCCGCCAAGAAGGAGGCCATGTTTTCACCAGAGTTTGTTTATTTGTTTATGTGTTGGTTTGTAAAGTAACTGAAAAAGTTATGGACGGATTTGGATGAAATGCTCAGGGTGGTTCAGAAGTGGTCTAACTTAAAACTGATTCATTTTTGGTAGTGATCGGATTCAATTCAAGGTCATCAAGGTCAAATGAAAGGTCACGCCATAGTAATGTACGGGAGATTTTATATATTTCTGAACACTCCAGGGTGGACAATTTTCAGCAGTTTGGTCAAGATCAGTAAAAGGTCAAAGTCAAATATGCATTTTTAACCATGACTTCATGTAGGAAGGAGCTAGAACAATGCAACTGGTCTCAAAATATCCAGAGAAGAATTCTTCATTTAATGACATTCTTATTGTTAAATATTAATGTTTTCCGTGAAAAACTGTGCATAGAGAACAAAATGGCGGCAGAATGCTGCCTTGGTCTGCTGTTCATGTGATGAAGTTTCTTCTTCTTAAAGTCAAACATGAAGGTGTGACTGATGTGAAGAGGAGGAGGTCGAGGCTCTCCAGGCTCATTCTGATGAGGAAACATGTCTGAACTTGAAAGTTCCACATTTAAACTGGATCACTTCAGTCATTTCTGACCGTTTTCAGGGAGACAAACAGAAGAAAAAAAACCCTGCAGGCGAACACTCAGCATGTCTTTGTTGTCCAGAACGTTCTGGTGTCCAACATGTCGTCACTGTGGACAGCAGAGAGCAAACTTTAAGCTTTTCACTGCGTCTGTCCAAACACGTCCTCCTGTTCAGACGCTTCGTTTTTTAGGAGCAGCCGCCCTCAAAATGTCACGTTCACTTCCCCTCGAGGCGATGCTTTCAGAGCTCTGCTGCGTTCCTCGTGTTAAAGGAACAAAAAGAAAAGATTTATCAGAGTTTTACTGGTTTGGTTTAAACCTGCTGCCCTCTGATCAGAGGCAGGAATTCCAGCCGTCCTCAGTCCTGTTTGGTAAATCTCATTATCCTGCTGATCTCCTGCAGCGCTCACTTTTCACTCTTATTGGCCTGCATGAGGAATTTCCTTCACAGCAGGAAGACTGCAGACAAAAAGAGACAAAACCTGCTTTGATATGAAGCCGAGCCATGAGGGAAACACTGTGGACGACATGCCAGTTAGGATTTTATCTGACGAACCCTCCATCCTCATGTCCTTTGATGTCAGATCCTCTCTGGATGTCTGAGTGAAACATTTAAAGGAGGTGGAGAGAAAGATCACCCAACAAAGACGCCCTTATTTAGTCCTTCAGAGGAGACGTGATGGAGGTGGGCAGAGGACTCCTGTCCTCATAGGAAAAAGTTCTCCATGTGATCAGATGATCATGGCGTGAAAACTTCACACAGGTGTGTTTTTGAGGAAAGGAAAGCCTGTGGGTAAAAACATGCTGCAGAGTTCACTGCATGAAGACAAAGTCCTGCACCATCAGCAGTCTGTCCCACTTCAGATGGATCCATACGATCAGTGCTGACAACCAAATGAGCTCATGTCACTGTTTGATATTCTTGTTTTCAGGGTTCAGAATGTAAATGTGTTTTTAGTAAAGCTTTGGAGTAATGTCTCCAAACAGAAGCCTGATGCAAACATGATCAGTCTGCTTCAGGAAATGTTGCTGTGAATTTCTGCAGACAGGAGACGGTTTGCATCCTGATGTTTCTGAAGCTCAAATTAAAGCCGTCAGCAACCGAGAGAATCCCTGTCAACACAACCACAAACAGGCAGCAGCCAAAGACAACAGAGAGGCTTCGTTTGGCTGCTAGGAAAGGAGAAAGTTCTCTTAAATGTTGAGTCCAGATGCTGCTGGAGAGTTTACAGAGAGTTTTTATTACTCCTGACACTGACTCTGAAACAGTGAAAACATGACTGTGTGTTCTGTTTTGAGATGGAAAAAATACAAATAAAGCACCGTTCATTTTTCTCGCTGTTGCTATGAACAAGTTTCAATGTGCTTTTACCGATTATTCCTCGTTCACTGGAGGGGAGACTTAAAAACTACTGCTGACAAGAAATTATAGTCATAGTTTATTTACTCTGACATGATGTATACTAGAGAGCATCTGTCAGTTTTATATTGAATGAATATTAGAAACCATTCAGATTATGTTTTTCCCTCTTAAAGGAGGCATCATTTAGCAGATGCAGATACTGTGTATTTAGCACAGCAATAATCTTAATCTGTAGTGACTTCAACATGAAACACACCAAACTAAGATAGGATAAGAACAGTTACAATAGGATAAGATAGAGTTACTGTCCTGCTAATTAGCGGGTTAACAGATTAAACTTGTTAACTTCATATAATAACATATAATAGTAATATATATAACAGCAAGAGTAAAATCAAAACAAAAATAAAAATATAAAAATAAAATACAAATAAAACAAATTTTAAAGTGCACCATGCACACAGTAAAATATGACACATAAAATGTAAAAATAAAAAAAAGTAAAAATCAGTTTTGCTCGAATGATGAATATTAATAAAACAGGATTTCTTTGTTCTGATAAAAGATGAAGTCGTTTTAGTTCCCTAATAATAATAATAATAATAATAATAATAATGGTTGTTGTTGTTTGTGTTCAGTAAAGGTAAAGTAAAGGTTGGTCTGCTCGTCTCCACAGACTTTGAAGATGAGGATGTGGATCGTCTTCCTCCTGTTCCTGGCCGGCCACACCATGGCCGCTCCTGTGAGTTTAATCAGCTTCTTTCATCAGCTCATACTGATAATATATCCCTGAACACCACCCTGTGTGTTTCTGTCCTGTGTGACTCTGCTGGTGGGAGGATGAAATGTGAAATATTACATATGTTGAATGTGTTCCAGACTGAGGAAGAGCCTGTTGTGGAGGAGCTGGTCACTGAGGAGCCAGTTGTTGAGGTCAGTCCAGATGTTCGTCCTTTAAAAAGCTGAAATGATGAAACCATAAGAGATGCATGAAACCCGTTAGTTTATGGCCAACGAGTCACATTCACTTCAAACTACGATGCTGCAGCTTCCTGTCCCGCGTACTTTCAGTAAAGTTTTACCGACAGAACTCCTTGGTCAGAAGAGATGGAGACTGTTAGCTGCTCTGAGCGTCTGATAATAATGTTACATACAGAGATGCTAACGATGCAGATGTTTCACATGCAGAGATGCTAACGATGCAGATGTTTCACATGCAGAGATGCTAACGATGCAGATGTTTCTCATGCAGAGATGCTAACGATGCAGATGTTTCACATGCAGAGATGCTAACGATGCAGATGTTTCTCATGCAGAGATGCTAACGATGCAGATGTTTCACATGCAGAGATGCTAACGATGCAGATGTTTCTCATGCAGAGATGCTAACGATGCAGATGTTTCACATACAGAGATGCTAACGATGCAGATGTTTCACATGCACAGATGCTAACGATGCAGATGTTTCACATGCAGAGATGCTAACGATGCAGATGTTTCACATGCAGAGATGCTAACGATGCAGATGTTTCTCATGCAGAGATGCTAACGATGCAGATGTTTCACATGCAGAGATGCTAACGATGCAGATGTGTCACATACAGAGATGCTAAAGATGCAGATGTTTCACATACAGAGATGCTAACGATGCAGATGTTTCACATGCACAGATGCTAACGATGCAGATGTTTCACATGCAGAGATGCTAAAGATGCAGATGTTTCACATGCAGAGATGCTAAAGATGCAGATGTTTCACATGCAGAGATGCTAAAGATGCAGATGTTTCACATGCAGAGATGCTAAAGATGCAGATGTTTCACATGTACAGATGCTAAAGATGCCGATGTTTCACATGCAGAGATGCTAAAGATGCAGATGTTTCACATGTACAGATGCTAAAGATGCAGATGTTTCACATGCAGAGATGCTAAAGATGCAGATGTTTCACATGTACAGATGCTAACGATGCAGATGTTTCACATGCAGAGATGCTAAAGATGCAGATGTTTCACATGCAGAGATGCTAAAGATGCAGATGTTTCACATGCAGAGATGCTAAAGATGCAGATGTTTCACATGTACAGATGCTAAAGATGCAGATGTTTCACATATAGAGATGCTGCATTAACTGCTGCATTCAGGGTCAAAGGTCGAGCCTGAGAACTGGTTGTCACTGCTGGTGCCAGTTCAGATGTTTCCATTTAATCTTGCGGCGCTCGTCCAACATGGCGAGCAGATTTTTTTTTTAAATAAATCAGATCTTCTGGCTCGTTTACAACCTGCATGTGTTTCTTGTCCTCTGGACGTCATTGTGAACCAGAAGAAGCCGTGAAAACATGCCTGTTTATGCTGCTGTTTCTCTCACTGATTTGGGAACCACAGCTGAAATTCTTTCGCTCTCTTCGGACTTTGACTTGGCGTCTGTTTCCTGTCCTGCAGCCATGCAGCTGCTCAGTCATGATCTCATCCCAGATGCGGATTTAAGGGTTTAAATGCTGCAGCCAAAGCCTTCCAGTGGTATTTGTTCACGTGAACGCCCTCAGCTGATTCACTCATGCTCAACAATACATGAGGCTTTGACATGAGGTGACTGTCTCATTCCGGGGTCCATCCAGATTAAAATAATGTGAGCAGCTTTAAAGTTCAGCAAAGATTCATCATGTATAAAATGGTCCTGGTGTCACTTTGTTCCACCAGGGTTCAATCTGTTAAATCTTCTAGATGTGGATGTTTACTAAAATCTAAATCACCAAATCCACTTGTTACCTCGAGGTTTCCAACACAGAGAGACGGATGAAAAGATGAAATCCTATCTGCTTGTTAAAAAAAACAAAACGTATTGAGAAAGAGACTTTTCTGTCGGGGCCCAGAGTCCATCCTAAACATCCCCGTACCAAAGCGTCTTCATGTGAACCTTTCATGGTTTCCTGCTGCAGAGCTCCAGTGGGACCAGAGATCCCACAGCTGTTAATTTTAGCCGCTCAGGAAGCCATTACGCTCCTCCTGGCTTCACCACATGTGGACCAGCTGCTTGTTGTTGTTGGACTTGATGGTCTCGCTGCTCCCAGACTCTGTTTGGTCTTCAGGGAGGAACCTCGCTTCGTGGTGACGTCTTAACGTTTAAGCGGTTTGTGCAGAAATAGACCTGAAGGCAGAATCATCAGGAAGTTATCAGGTGAGAAGCTCTGACCTCTGACCTCTGCTGTCCCCCAGGAGCCCGAGGTCGGGGCCAACCCAGTCCAGGTGGAGATCGGAGATTTCGATGAGGCCATTGAGGTTGTTGAGGAGGAAGAAGTCGTTACTGAGAGTGAGTTCATCATCAAACGCTGGAGGGTTTTCTTTTCTTTATGGGGACCGGAGCTTTGACGCCTTATTAGTGCTGACTGTGTGCATATTTATTTCAAATAAACAGAGCCACAGTTTATTCACTTTAGATTTTACTGTGTGAAGGATTTCATTTGTAGTTTTCATGAAAAATTATCCTGACGGTTAAAAAAAAGTGATATAATAGATAAAACACACATTTCCTGCAAGTTTTACCCGTTTTTCTTTTTTCACTGACTCAACACAGAAACACATAAAGCAGCTTTAATTAATCAATCAAATGACAAATGAAATCAGATCGATCAAAACATAAATTCAGATGTGTTTAATCAAAGCAAAAGAAAAAAAGGTTTGTTAACAGTTCATGTTTGTCTGTTTAGTGATCAATAAACATCTATAAAATTGGTTTATAATGAAGTATAATGAACTTATAGAAAGTTGGAACGTCAATAGAAATAAATGTGTGTGCTTTAAATAACGTCACTGAACACATAAACAGAAATAAATCTCTAAGCTGCACAAACGTTGTGATTCGGCTGCAGCCTCAGACTGAAACATCCCATAATAACAGACCGCCTCCCTCTGCTGTAATTACATGTTCCAGCTTTAAGCTGCAGGAAACAGTCCAACTGTACAAAGTGTTCAGATATTCAGCCTGAGAGCTGACGGAGGATCACATGTGAAAACATGCTCTGCATTCACAGTAAACTCAGACACACAAAAGCTGCACAAAGACTCTAAATTAAAGCATGCAGCTGCTAGATCTGCTAACAGACGCCATGTTTTGATGCAGAAATGTCTCTTTTAAACAGGTGTGAGGTAAAGAACAGCTCATCTCTGCTCTTTCTGTTAATATCTGCTGTTTGTTTTTATAAAGCAGGGCTGAACGTTTGACTCATCTTCTCACACATTAATGATTATATCTGAGTTTTGTCCGGTGAACTGCATAAATAAGCTGAACAGCTGGTGCTTTTTCCCCACAGATCCCTGCCTGAACCATCACTGTAAGAAGGGTAAAGTGTGTGAGCTGGACGAGAGCAACACCCCCATGTGTGTCTGCCAGGACCCGTCCTCCTGTCCTGCTGCTGAGGGAGAGTTTGAGCATGTGAGCGCTGCAGGGTGGATGCACATATTCATCAAGTATTTCATCACACAGGAGGACTCACCCGTCTCATCCTTTTCTGTCTCAGGTCTGCGGCACCGACAACAAGACCTTCGACACCTCTTGCCACTTCTTTGCCACCAAGTGTGCCCTGGAGGGAACCAAGAAGGGCCACAAGCTGCACCTGGACTACATCGGACCCTGCAAATGTGAGTCCAGAGTAAAGCTGCTGCTGCTCCATCTTATGTTAGCTAATCAGTGGATTCATGGTCCAGCTCTGCAGCGCTAACAGGAAGCTTAACAGTATGGTTTAGATTTAGATCCAGTCTGGACTCGCTGAAGGCATGTGGCCTCCAGCCTGGACAGAAAAATACGTTTCACACACTCTTTAAATACAGATGTGAAGGAGGATCAGTGGAACCACTGAAGGTTTTTAAATCTGCTGAGCATCGTCTGAAAGCTGATTAAAACCAAGAAGAAGTCAGGTTTATCTCCACAGACAAAGAAGGACTCTGAACGTGGATAAAATGAGCTCTTTTTAGTTAAAGGCTGTTGTTTCCAGATGTTTGAGCCGCTGCAGGAAACGACATGGTGTTTTATCTCATCATGATGTTCTCCCTTCAAGACTTCATCACTCTGCTCTCTCAGATCTTGATGTTCAGTCCTGTCTGGACCTGCAGGCTGCATTTCTGCCTCTGTTCAAACTCAATGCACACACACACACACACACTGGGCTCAAAGGTTCAAATGGAGATCAAGGTTCGCTCCAGCAGAATAAAAAAAGATGCTCATGCAGATTTTTTTGGTCCATAATAAACATGCTTTCTCTGTGTTTAGACATCGAGCCCTGTGTGGACTCTGAGCTGAACGAGTTCCCGCTGCGTATGAGGGACTGGCTGAAGAACGTTCTGGTGACTCTGTACGAGCGTGACGAGGACAACAACCTGCTGACCGAGAAGCAGAAGCTCAGGGTGGGTTTACTCAGCAGGAGCCACGTTAAAGCGAAGAGAGAGCAGCTTCTCCCAAAATAATCACACATTAATGCAGATAAATTAGGATGTGCTGCTGTTAGATGTTCATGTTAACAAGCAAACATTTAAAGGTGTTCAATGCAATGAAACTTAAACAGTGAGCTGTGAGCTCTGACTGTCCAACAAGTTAAAAAAATGAAAGTTTCACAGCGTCACCTGAGCCCAGACTTTAGATTTTATTAGACTTTGGTTTAAGAGAAATGACACATTAATGTCTCAAATACTGACAGATATTAGTGTCTTTAGTGAAGGTCAATATGTGTTTTATCGCTCTCGTTTAAAGCAAAGTTTAATGCTTGAAATGACTCATGAAGAAGAAAGTCTAAAAATGAAAAACTGACTGAGGAGATGATTAAATACCAGCGTTAAGTTCTGGATGCTTTGATACGCCTCACCTCTCTACATCCATCAGAGACAGTTTAACTTCACCAGGATCATCAGATCAGATGAAAAACAGCTTTTACAAGCAAAAGAAAAGCTTTCAGCAGGATTAAATGCACCAAGAAAAGCACTAATTTAACACTTTTAGAGGCTCCAAAGAGCTCAGCGTCTCTGTGTGTGAACCATACATTTCTGTTTTCTGCTGATGGAGGTCGTGTCTGTCTGGTTTTCCAGGTGAAGAAGATCTATGAGAACGAGAAGCGGCTGCAGGCCGGTGAACACACTCTGGACCTGCTGGCCCACGACTTCGAGAAGAACTACAACATGTACGTCTTCCCCGTCCACTGGCAGTTCGGCCAGCTGGACCAGCACCCTGTGGACGGGTACGTGCTTCAAACTTCCCTTTAGTGACCGTCAGGGAACAAGATGGAGTTTGTGAGCAGTCAGCAGAGGAGAAGCTGCTGGATTTAAACCACTCTGCTGCCAGACACCAAACACTGAGCTTCTCCTCTGCATGTCATTAATGAAGCACTGCTTCAGGCAGACACTCAGTCATTTTCATAACATTTTAATAAATGTGCCGCTCCAGGTACCTCACCCACACCGAGCTCTCCCCCCTGAGGGCCCCCCTCATTCCCATGGAGCATTGCACCACTCGCTTCTTCGAGCAGTGTGACGCCGACAACGACAAATACATCGCTCTGGAGGAGTGGGCCAGCTGCTTTGGCATCAAGGAGCGTGAGTATGAAGGGATGAACAGATGAGTGAATGAACGAATATCAGCCTTCAGGGGGCAGAAAATGAAAACATTTTTTTTCTTCTTCCTGAGAAAAGACTGAAATATTTGTTGCAGCTCAGAATTATTTTGTTTGTCGTTTTTTAACTAAATGGTTATTAATTCAGTCTGGAAAATATCAGGAAAAAAAGAGCAGGTCCCATCATTTACCCAAAACAAACATCTATTTTTAGCTAAACTAAACTCTTTAGAAGTTTACTTTGTGGAAACTCGATGCACGTGCTTGAATTTTTATTATATATTTAACAATAATAATAATAATAATAATAATAATGATTTTGTTTCATTTTGAAACATATAATTATAGATTTACAATAAAAATAAGTAAAAAAATAAATACAAAAATAAGATACTTTAAGAAAAATAGAGGCAAATATGCATAAATAGCAAAAATATCTTAAATATTCATAATTTTATCAAACCATAAATCTATTTAATAGTTAGCTGTCATCCATTTAATGTCACATTAAAGCACAAACTGTAGCTTTGAGCCTAAATATTTATTAATTATAGTAAATATAAACCAGCAGGATATTAATTATTCGTACGGGTGTTTTGTGTCTTTCAGAGGACGTGGACAACGACCTGATCATCTGAGCTCCTGGTCGCTGCTGACGGGATGACGAGCTGATCCCTAAGTTAAAAAAAAAAAAAAGTCACAGTAACGGTGCTAATTGCAAGTTTTTATTTTTATTTTTTTTTAAATAATGACCTTTCCTACCTATACCACTAAACACAGAGCTGAGAAAAGAGTGAAAACAGTGTGTACTAACCATCTCTGAAAAAACAACACCCAGTAAAGGAAACTAAAGACCTCTGATGTAAATGTATTGTTGACAATATTATAAAGCGTTATATATATAGGATTTGTTCAGGGCTTTAATTGGAGATCAGAGAGGAAACTGTAACGTCTAAATAAAGTTTCTAAATAAATGCTCCCTCTGCTTGCTTCCTACCAGACAAACGGTTTAGTTTTTGCACTCTTTTGGTGGTGGACTCGTCTTTTTCCTGTCGTTTCGTGTACTGTGTTAGTTTTTGCTCTTTGGACTACTGCCTTTTATTTCCTACTGAAACCTGAGCAATAAAGAGGATATATTGTTTGGACCTTTGGAATGAGAGGGACGTCTCGCAGGCTGAGAGTTTTTCTCATCATTAACATGTTTCCATACTGACAATGAGAGCTCGACCAAACTCTTCCATGAATAAAAGACTATGAAAAGAGCTGCATGCTTTCATATCTTTCTCCTCTGCTGAGGATGGTTTGTGAGATGATCAGCATGGAGCTGTGCTTTTACTGAGATATCACAAAAAATACACTCATAAGAGGCTCTGCTCTCGTCCTCAGAGGTCACTTGTTCTGTATTTTGTGTGTCTGAATGTCGTCTTTGTGCAGCAGAAACTCTTTTAAAACCTCCTCTCATAGAAATAAATCAGCTTCCTCCTTTCCTGCAGTTTTCCAGTGACCCGTCTGTCGCTGACAGTTTGAGTTTCCTCATAAACATTTTGTATTTATTCTGCTGTTTTGGCTCAAACGTCACATCCAGAAGGCTCTGACATAGCAGAGGACGGTATTTTATTTGTCAGACGTCCAACTAAAAGTCAAATCTTGTTCAGTTTCGTTCAGGCAGAGAACAGAAAGTCTCAGATAATTCAACCGTGTTTTAAAGTCAAAACTGACCACCTCTAATTAAAAAAAAAAGGATTAAAGATGAGCTAGAAGTGAAAACGTTGTGGTCTGGAGCCAAACAAAGTTCAAACCCTGCCGGATGTCACTGCAGCCATCAGGAAGTGAATCAGTGACGTCATTGTTGAGGTCAAAGACAGAATTTCAGTGTTTCTCATCCCATCAGCTGAGGCCTGCAGGAGCTGCTCAGACAGCACAGCGACTTGGTTAGGTTTAGGAAAAGACTGTGGTTTGTTACGTAACTTCTGCTGCATAAGAAGAGTGAGTTAAAATCAGTTAAAGTTCGTTCTCCTCTCTAAACTGACAGTGTGGCTCTTTAAAAGTCACCAGACTGCGTGGATCAAGCAGGAGGTCGTTCAGGAGGTGGAAAACGTCCAGAAGTGGAGAGCAGACAGGCTGTATTTACTGTGGAAAGATCACAAATGTGTCCATAAGCAGACGCTCTTTCTGCTTGGTGTGTTATTTTAGCCATGACTTCCTGTAAACCTGAAACCAAACAAACCACAAGAACAGTTTGTTCAAAGCAGCTTCAGCTGTCTACAGAGTGTCTGTGTCGCTCTGGATCGTCTCCTAGGAGACGGCCAGGGAGAGACGGAGCACCTTGTTACCATCTCCACCCGTTCATCCAGACTGCAGAGTGAAGAATGTGAAACAACGGGCGAGGCTCGTCCTCCACATGAAGCCTTTCTAAGGAGCGTCACCGTCTGATCTGCTTCAGTTTGGCTCAAACACACTTCAGGACGCTCTGTGAAATGCTGCTCCACCTCTCCACCGCTCACTCAAAAAGAAGTACACTTGATTAGGTCGTTCACACACTTGTTGCAGACGAATAAAGCAGCAGTCGTCCTCACAGCGTTGTGCTGTGGACGTGTCTCTGCTGCAGAGGGAGACAACGTGAGGAAATACATCAGCTTTCAAGTCTCAGGTCACATATTTGACTTTCAGAAGCTGCTACAACACAAACTGTGGCCCACTGTCTCAAAACACAAAAGCAATGCTGTTAAAACACAGTAAGCTTTCTGAAAAATGTGCATTTTCCTCCCTACTTTACAGTGTAAAGCACAGTTATCTAGAGTCTTTTCACTTGCAGCATGCTGGAAAAAGAGCATAATTAGCTGCAGGTGCTTTCACAGGTGTGTTCAGACTCAGTGCTTAAGATTTAAATAACTGTGCCCTCCAGTTTTTATGTCGTCTTTGTGCCCAGACATCTTTAGTTCAGGTGCAGGGCTCATGATGTAAAGTCCTGTATGAGTCACAAGCTTCTTCTGCAGCATCGACTGGAACAGCAGCAGCAGAGAGGACAGGTCCAGGTGTGTTCATACTGAGCAGGTGGGTTAGGAGGGAGGGGCTGCATGGAGCTGTCCTTAAACGTTCGTTCAGGTGACGTCATGAGCTCTTCTTCTTCTTCTTTTTGGGGCTTGAAATGTCAGGATTGGACAGCCTGTGATTCATGATCCCCACCTACAGCACTCTAAAGATGTTTTAAAAACAAATGTTAGTGTAGCTCTAGAAGTTTTCAACTTTGACAGCACACTTTTAAATAATTGTATTAGACAGATCTGATCACAAACTTCTTCACAAATGTTGCAAAAACACAAATCGATTACAACGTCAGTAATTTGACTCTTATCTGCCAGCAAAAGTGAAATATCCCATCACCCTCAGGAGGAAGTGAACCCATGCCCCACTGCAGACTAAAGTGTCCATGCTCATAACACTGTCCTATCCCACCACAGTATTAAAGAAGCTGTAGGGATATACAGGCTAGATGTTTATATTTTATATCTTCAATTTGTTAAATTATATGAAACAAAGTGCACACATGATCATGATCATTGCTAAAGTTGCTGAAGATGTCACACCGGCTTCATGGAAATAAAACTGTTTCTGTCATTGACACACTTTCAGCAACGAATGCATCCGAGTGCTCTCCGAACGCTTCCGAAACATCTGGAAACTGCGTCGTTTGGACGATGGAAGTTCAAACTAACATGTTCCAGTTCACATACTGTGGGACGGCAGCTGGAGATATGAAACGGTCAGAAAGGGGAAGTACCACGTACTACCGTGCTTTCATGCTAACTTCCGGGAAACGCACCCCAGAATAGATGAGAAAAAAAACACAGAGTCTGTGTTCAACACCTGCAAACAGGTAAACTGGAGTTAAATCAGTATAATTTGATGAGTCATCCGCTCCATTTGTTCAAACACAAAATAAAGGTTTGTCGCCTCCAAGCGGTGAAGAGGCTCCGGTGCAACGCTCCCTCAAGAGGTTAAAAAGGAGCCGGTAGACGCCCATAAGTGAAAGAAACGCACCTTCAGCCATTACTGTGCGCTGATTGGCCCTGTCAGCTACCGACACCGCGCCTCGGGATTGGCAGGAAATTATGAGTGTTATGCAATTGGTGGGTAATCCTTTTGGCTTTATTCTGATTGGCTGATAGCCTCATAGGGGGCGGGATATCAAGTTCGGTTGCGGAGCTGAAACCGGTAACGGACAGCACTCCAGCACGTTGTGAAGCCGCTTGTGTGTCTGGCTGCCGCCGAGGTGATTCAGAGAAATCACTTGTTTCTGAACCGACAGTTTTTTGATATTTGACCTTCTGGTAAGTTTCTCTTCGACGCAAACTGGCACTAATTCCCTTAAAAAAAAAAAAAAAAAAAAAGCCGATGATGGTTTCTCGTATTCGTTGGTCTGGTTAACCGGGTCGCGTTTTGCGGCTCCGTCTACATCCTGGTGAGGACATGGTGGCTGTTAGCAAGCTGTAGCATTAGCACGGCGATCGTGCTGATTTAAAGAGTACTTGTGTTTTCAATGTTTGTAAAATTACAGTAGGTGATGAAATAGCTGTGGCCGTGTTGAAATGTCGGGATATAACCACCGACATCACCGCCTAGTTTCACTTTGGGTTTCCAGGAAATACCCACCGCCCATGTTAGCCCTCTTTATGCCCTCATTCAGTCGTGACTCCCTCTCTTCATGTCGGTCTTTCTGAACCGCTTTGCTCGACAGTTTTCCTCTGTTTTCTCACGCTTCTTTCCGGGCTCAGCCTCGGTCTGGTCTGGTCTGACTCGGGTCGGTCTGGATGAGGTGGATCGGACGCGGCACGTGTAGGGGCTACACAGCCGGTGTCTGTCCTAGTTTGGGGCCGCCAGCTGTCGCAGTGTCCCTCTGTAACATCCAGCCAGGGTCTGTTTCAGGTCACATTATATCTGGAAACCCCCACCGGCCTGTGGAGCCGCCGTGACCGGTGAGCAGCGCGTGTGGGCCGGTAGACTGGGTGAATGACCGCCTCTGCGGGCACGGCGTGGCCTTTTGTCTGCATGCGGAGCACTTAGTGCTCTCACAGTTAGCTGCTAGTGTTAGCATGCTGCTCCTCATCCCTTCATTTAAACTGAGCTCCTGTGTGTGTGTGTGTGTGTGTGTGTGTGTGTCAGAAGAACAGATGGCTCCAGCTTGTGAGGACAGGTGTGGTCCATTAAGGACTTGTCCCCCTGGTTGCTGAAGGACCAGAGTGTTTGCATGTTTCAGCTTCCTCTCACTGTGACTCTGCTGCACAGTTTAAAGACTCAGCCTGGTGATACTTTAATCATCTACTTCTCGATTACTACACTTACTGCAGGTAACTGATGGTACCAGAACATCACCAGCTGCATCCCTGCTGCTTTCTTTCCTTTCATTCATGCCAGCACAGTCAGAAAATCAACCAGCAGAGACATGAAACTCTCTTTCAGAGGAACGGTCCATCAAGCCTGTAGGCTCCATGAGCAGATACCTTCATATTCTCTTCATATAGGGGACCTGTTTTATTTAGCGGCAGCAGGAGAACTGGATCACGTTAGAAAATGTACAGCTAGCAGGCAGAGGTGTGTCTGTTGAGGCATGCTGCAGCCTTCAAAGTGAAACATTAATCATCTTTCTTGATCTGTTCTGAAGTGTTCACATCACGGAGGAATCTGAAGGGAACAGAATGTCCTTCAAACATGTCCCACTGGTCAGGAAGTGAGTCCAGTTTGTACTGGATTCAGCCTCCTCAATTTGGGATAAATTATATATATGTTTTCAATTAGTCTTGAACTGAAACTGAAAAAAGTGAAATATTTCAGTAGCTGCTCTCTGTTATTATGAATGAGTTAATGTCCCTGTCGTCAACGTC
Source organism: Synanceia verrucosa (assembly GCA_029721515.1). Lineage (NCBI taxonomy): Eukaryota > Metazoa > Chordata > Actinopteri > Perciformes > Synanceiidae > Synanceia > Synanceia verrucosa. Next base: position 530,407 of record CM056553.1, read on the forward strand.
GTGGATCTGACACATGAGCAGAGTAACTGCACTTAATGACAGTTTTTGATCCTCTAACGCTCCTCTCTCTGCAGAGATTTCCAGTTGACCAAAGAAATGGTGATGGAGAAGCCAAGTGCCCAGCTGGTCGGGCGAGAGTTTGTCCGACAGTATTACACACTCCTGAACCAGGCTCCTGACTACCTGCACAGGTGAGACCACTTCCTGTCTCTGTGTTTCCGTAAAGTGAATCCACACAGTTTAAACAAGGTCGCCTTTGTTGTGTTTCTGCTCAGGTTTTACGGAAAGAACTCATCCTACGTTCACGGCGGCCTGGACAACAACGGCAAACCAGCAGAGGCCGTTTATGGCCAGTCGGTGAGAAGCTTCAGCTGCTCAGAGCACCTCTTAAAAGGGACATTTCCATTAAGCTGCTCTGCTCTGAACTGAGTGGAGCTGGAAGCAAAGTTAAACCTGTCCATCTGTTTCTGTCTCTGCTTTTTTCTCATGTTAATTTGTGTTTAAAAACCGTCCTGTCGAGTTTTGCTCCCCTTAAAGGAGAAACTGAGGAGTCAGAAAGAAGCAAACAGCCAAACGTGCACTGATGTAGCAGGACTATAGTGTCAAACACTGAGAAGAAGAAGAAGGAGTCATATTCATATTTTAGGAGTGGTTTTAAGGCTGCAGGCTGGACGCTGCTCAGCTTTTAATGGATATAAAAATGTCTTATTTCCTGTAAGAAGCCAGAGCGGCAGGTTGATTTGTGTGAATAAAGCAGAGGTTCTGCAGCACTTTTTCCAAAAACAACTTAGTCATATTTCCAATAAAAGCACGTCAGGCAGGATGAAGCCAAACAGACTGATTGCAGGTGGAACAATACTCAGTTTGAAGCAGATTAAAGTGTCCAGCGAGGAGAATGAAACATGCTCTGGTGTCTCTGCAGGAGATCCATAAGAGGGTGATGGCTCTGAGTTTCCGTGACTGTCACACTAAGATCAGGCACGTGGACGCCCACGCCACCCTGAACGAGGGCGTGGTGGTTCAGGTGATGGGCGAGCTCTCCAACAACATGCAGCCCATGAGGAAGTTCATGCAGACCTTTGTGCTGGCGCCTGAGGTGAGAGGTCACCTGGGTGGGAACTGGTTTAGGGTTTTTTAAATTTTATTTATTTATTTTTTTTCCCATCTTTTAAATTCCTGGTGTGTTTCTCCTGCAGGGAACCGTGGCAAACAAGTTCTACGTCCACAACGACGTGTTTCGTTACCAAGACGAGGTGTTTGGAGACTCTGACTCTGAGCCTCCAGAGGGTGAGACGTTCAGCCGTCCTCTTCCTGTCCTTTTCTTCTCCTCTCCATGGTCTTTGTGATCTCTGTGTTATTTAGCTGAAGATCAGTGAAGCTACAGATTTCTCTGTAGCATCGTTTCTCAGGGTAGAGCCGGTCCAGATGTTTGACATGCTGTTTGTCTCCAGAGTCTGAGGACGAGGTGGAGGAGATCGAAGAGAGGGTTCCCTCCCCTGACGTCGGTCCAGAGGAGTCTGCTCCCTTCTACGACCCGACGCCCTGGTAATATTTTAATCGTTCCATCGTCCTGCTTGATGCAGATGTGAGGTCTTTTTTCGGCAGCAGGTTGGTGTGTGACCTTGTGACCTTTGTCTCTTCAGTTCGGAGCCGGTGGTTCCTGGTGATGAGGAGGAACCAGCAGCTGCAAGTCCAGAACCAGAACCAGAGGTGGAGAAGGAGGCCGAGGTGGAGCTGAAGCCAGAGGCGACGCTGGAGACGCAAACGGACGCGAACACATCCGATGACCAGACAGATGGTGGCGTCGCTCCGCCCACCGCAGAGCCTGCCGCCGTGGCCGCTGAGCCCACCCCCACCGCTCCAGAGGAGAACAGGGTCAGTCTGAAGGACGATGGTTTCAGGAAGGTGAAGGGATGAGCGATTTCTAAATGTGTCCGTCTGTCCACAGCCCTTCTCCTGGGCCTCCGTCACCAGTAAGAACCTCCCTCCCAGTGGGGCCGTCCCAGTCTCAGGAATCCCCCCTCATGTCGTCAAAGTGGCCCCCACAGCACCGGTACGTCTGAAAGCAGACCTCAGCGCCTCCAGACTAACTCTGGTGTGAGTTCTTCATGTCAGGTCATCTTCTGTTCTTTCAGCCCAGAGCAGAGGTGAAGTCAGAGTCCCAGACAGCAACACAGAGACCACAGAGAGACCAGAGACCGAGGGAACAGAGACCTGGAGGACCCCCACCGGTACACAGAGGACCCAGACCAGGTACCCACACACAGCACATAGTCTTTTTCTTTTCTTTGGTCGTAGATCTACAGTTTCTCTGTTGACTCGTTCCAGTTCGGGAAGGAGAGCAGGGCGAGTCGGAGGGTCGCAGGGTGGTCCGGTACCCCGACGCCCAGCAGCTCTTCGTGGGAAACGTCCCTCACGACGTGGACAAGACCGAACTGAAGGAGTTCTTTGAGCGTGAGTGAGATGTGTGGATGCTGGAGCAGCAGCTGTGAAGCTTGAGGTGTTTGGAGCTAACTGAAGGTCTGATCCCACAGAGTACGGCACGGTCCTGGAGCTGAGGATCAACAGTGGAGGGAAGCTGCCAAACTTTGGTTTTGTGGTGTTCGATGACTCTGAACCTGTTCAGAAGATCCTCAACAACAGGGTGAGGAGACTCTTCAGAGCTCACTTTGTCTCTCTGCTTCCTCTGGTGTCTTTGGGAAACTTCATCAAGCTGTCCTCGTTCTTTCTCCTCAGCCCATCAAGTTCAGAGGAGACGTCCGTCTGAACGTAGAGGAGAAGAAGACCCGGTCGGCTCGGGAGGGCGACAGGCGGGACGTGAGGCCCCGTGGTCCAGGAGGGCCTGGTGGGCCCAGAGAGCGAATAGGAGGCGGCGGCGGCCCCCGGGGGCCCCCCACCCGTGGAGGCATGGCGCAGAAACCCAGCTTCGGCTCTGGACGGGGAGCTGGGCCCAGTGACGGCCGCTACTCCGCCCAGCGCCAGTGACGCTCCACACCTGAGCCAGATCACCTGACCGCAGCAGGAAGTGATTGGACAAAACTAAAAAATAAGACGGGCCCTTCTGACAGCGAGCAGCAGCTAAATATTAGTTTGATTTGTGACTGTGTCTCTGTCTGAAGGCTTCTGTCCGTAGTTCCTGTCTGTCTCATGAAGACGGCTGCCTCCTCTTCCTCCTCACCTCCACCTGATTCTTTCTCACCTGCTGCTTTTTGTTTCTGAGGGGTCCACAGTGCTCCTCCTCTCTGTCTCCTCCACCTACACATTTATTATCTGGATGGTTTTTTTGTCATTTTATTTTTCATGAACTTGAATTAATTAAGTAACAAAACAGAAACACATGAAAAAGGGGTAAAAACTACTTGAATTGGGGATTAAGAACCCAGAGGTTATTTTTTTTTTTTTTTTTGTTCGCGTTCTCTCTCCCTGTTTCTTAAAGGAACGTGTACTTTACTGCTTGGGCAATCCTGTGTATTGCTGCCACCGTTGTATGGAGCGATGGATCTGTCTTATCTTTTTATTCTACCAGGTCAAGAGCTGAACTGTTGTGCTTTTATTTGAGTAACGTTGGCTTGTAATGTGTGGATTCACGGACGCATCTGAATGGAGCATGTATCAAACCATGAATCAGTCCTGTCAGGCTTCTTCTAGCGATGCACTTCATTCATTCATCGTGTTGAAAACGAGCTCACCTGCCGATGAGAGAACTAAATTAAAAGTGATTTACTGTTTTAAACCGTCTGGTGTTTTACTTCTGACTGCAGCAGAACACAACGAGAGGGAATTATTAGGACTTATTAATAATGGTATTTGATTCTTTTTCTGAAAATAATAGAAAATGGAGGCACATGGTGTTTCTTTTGATCTCTTTCCTTCATACTTTTCAGTCTTATTAACAGAGGATGATAATCTAAGTAGTGAATGTAAAAAATGACTATAATACACACAAAAATACATCTTGTAATGTTCTAGAAATGGTCCATATGTACCTGGAGTACTACAGTACACAGTAGTGTGGGTATTTGTACTGACTAACAGATCACTGTAACAGCAGAACGTTAATCCTTTAAATGATGACAGTAAGTCTGAACTCCTCACGGAACAGAGAGGAGCAGTTTGTGCTCAGCATCACGTCGCTATAGCAACCCCTGCCGGTACAGCTCCATGGAAACATCACATCCAGGCATCAGCCACAAAGAAGTACGACTTTAGATACTTTAACAACATTTTATCAAATAATAAGAACAAACCTGATGACAGATTAGATCAATGCAGAAAAATGATCAGGGTTTCTCTGTTTTATCTGAGAAGCAGCAGTAGTACTAGTAGTACTATTTGTAGTAGTAGTATCATAGTATCAGCACATGTGGACCAGTAGTAGTAGTAGTAGTATCATAGTATCAGCACATGTGGACCAGTAGTAGTAGTAGTATCATAGTATCAGCACATGTGGACCAGTAGTAGTAGTAGTATCATAGTATCAGCACATGTGGACCAGTAGTAGTAGTAGTAGTATCATAGTATCAGCACATGTGGACCAGTAGTAGTAGTATCATAGTATCAGCACATGTGGACCAGTAGTAGTAGTATCATAGTATCAGCACATGTGGACCAGTAGTAGTAGTAGTATCATAGTATCAGCACATGTGGACCAGTAGTAGTAGTAGTATCATCATAGTATCAGCACATGTGGACCAGTAGTAGTAGTAGTAGTAGTATCAGCACATGTGGACCAGTAGTAGTAGTAGTAGTAGTATCATAGTATCAGCACATGTGGACCAGTAGTAGTAGTAGTAGTAGTATCATAGTATCAGCACATGTGGACCAGTAGTAGTAGTAGTAGTAGTATCAGCACATGTGGACCAGTAGTAGTAGTAGTAGTAGCATAGTATCAGCACATGTGGACCAGTAGTAGTAGTAGTAGTAGTATCAGCACATGTGGACCAGTAGTAGTAGTAGTAGTAGTATCATAGTATCAGCACATGTGGACCAGTAGTAGTAGTAGTAGTAGTATCATAGTATCAGCACATGTGGACCAGTAGTAGTAGTAGTAGTAGTATCATAGTATCAGCACATGTGGACCAGTAGTAGTAGTAGTAGTATCATAGTATCAGCACATGTGGACCAGTAGTAGTAGTAGTAGTATCATAGTATCAGCACATGTGGACCAGTAGTAGTAGTAGTAGTATCATAGTATCAGCACATGTGGACCAGTAGTAGTAGTAGTAGTAGTATCATAGTATCAGCACATGTGGACCAGTAGTTGTAGTAGTAGTATCATAGTATCAGCACATGTGGACCAGTAGTAGTAGTAGTAGTATCATCATAGTATCAGCACATGTGGACCAGTAGTAGTAGTAGTATCATAGTATCAGCACATGTGGACCAGTAGTAGTAGTAGTATCATAGTATCAGCACATGTGGACCAGTAGTAGTAGTAGTAGTATCATAGTATCAGCACATGTGGACCAGTAGTAGTAGTAGTAGTATCATCATAGTATCAGCACATGTGGACCAGTAGTAGTAGTAGTATCATAGTATCAGCACATGTGGACCAGTAGTAGTAGTAGTATCATAGTATCAGCACATGTGGACCAGTAGTAGTAGTAGTAGTATCATAGTATCAGCACATGTGGACCAGTAGTAGTAGTAGTAGTAGTAGTATCATAGTATCAGCACATGTGGACCAGTAGTAGTAGTAGTAGTAGTATCATAGTATCAGCACATGTGGACCAGTAGTAGTAGTAGTAGTATCATAGTATCAGCACATGTGGACCAGTAGTAGTAGTAGTATCATCATAGTATCAGCACATGTGGACCAGTAGTAGTAGTAGTATCATAGTATCAGCACATGTGGACCAGTAGTAGTAGTATCATAGTATCAGCACATGTGGACCAGTAGTAGTAGTAGTAGTAGTATCATAGTATCAGCACATGTGGACCAGTAGTAGTAGTAGTAGTAGTATCATAGTATCAGCACATGTGGACCAGTAGTAGTAGTAGTAGTAGTATCATAGTATCAGCACATGTGGACCAGTAGTAGTAGTAGTAGTAGTATCATAGTATCAGCACATGTGGACCAGTAGTAGTAGTATCATCATAGTATCAGCACATGTGGACCAGTAGTAGTAGTAGTATCATAGTATCAGCACATGTGGACCAGTAGTAGTAGTATCATCATAGTATCAGCACATGTGGACCAGTAGTAGTAGTAGTATCATAGTATCAGCACATGTGGACCAGTAGTAGTAGTATCATCATAGTATCAGCACATGTGGACCAGTAGTAGTAGTAGTAGTATATCATAGTATCAGCACATGTGGACCAGTAGTAGTAGTAGTATCATAGTATCAGCACATGTGGACCAGTAGTAGTAGTAGTAGTAGTATCATAGTATCAGCACATGTGGACCAGTAGTAGTAGTAGTATCATAGTATCAGCACATGTGGACCAGTAGTAGTAGTAGTATCATAGTATCAGCACATGTGGACCAGTAGTAGTAGTAGTATCATAGTATCAGCACATGTGGACCAGTAGTAGTAGTAGTAGTATCATAGTATCAGCACATGTGGACCAGTAGTAGTAGTAGTATCATCATAGTATCAGCACATGTGGACCAGTAGTAGTAGTAGTATCATAGTATCAGCACATGTGGACCAGTAGTAGTAGTAGTAGTATCATAGTATCAGCACATGTGGACCAGTAGTAGTAGTAGTATCATAGTATCAGCACATGTGGACCAGTAGTAGTAGTAGTATATCATAGTATCAGCACATGTGGACCAGTAGTAGTAGTATCATCATAGTATCAGCACATGTGGACCAGTAGTAGTAGTAGTATATCATAGTATCAGCACATGTGGACCAGTAGTAGTAGTAGTAGTATCATAGTATCAGCACGTGTGGACCAGTAGTAGTAGTAGTAGTATCATAGTATCAGCACATGTGGACCAGTAGTAGTAGTAGTAGTATCATAGTATCAGCACATGTGGACCAGTAGTAGTAGTAGTAGTATCATAGTATCAGCACATGTGGACCAGTAGTAGTAGTAGTAGTATCATAGTATCAGCACATGTGGACCAGTAGTAGTAGTAGTAGTATCATAGTATCAGCACATGTGGACCAGTAGTAGTAGTAGTATCATAGTATCAGCACATGTGGACCAGTAGTAGTAGTAGTATCATAGTATCAGCACATGTGGACCAGTAGTAGTAGTAGTATCATAGTATCAGCACATGTGGACCAGTAGTAGTAGTAGTATCATAGTATCAGCACATGTGGACCAGTAGTAGTAGTAGTATCATAGTATCAGCACATGTGGACCAGTAGTAGTAGTATATCATAGTATCAGCACATGTGGACCAGTAGTAGTAGTAGTAGTATATCATAGTATCAGCACATGCGGACCAGTAGTAGTAGTAGTAGTATCATAGTATCAGCACATGTGGACCAGTAGTAGTAGTATATCATAGGATCAGCACATGTGGACCAGTAGTAGTAGTATCATAGTATCAGCACATGTGGACCAGTAGTAGTAGTAGTATCATAGTATCAGCACATGTGGACCAGTAGTAGTAGTAGTATCATAGTATCAGCACATGTGGACCAGTAGTAGTAGTAGTATCATAGTATCAGCACATGTGGACCAATAGTAGTAGTAGTAGTATCATAGTATCAGCACATGTGGACCAGTAGTAGTAGTAGTAGTATCATAGTATCAGCACATGTGGACCAGTAGTAGTAGTAGTAGTATCATAGTATCAGCACATGTGGACCAGTAGTAGTAGTAGTAGTATCATAGTATCAGCACATGTGGACCAGTAGTAGTAGTAGTATCATAGTATCAGCACATGTGGACCAGTAGTAGTAGTATCATCATAGTATCAGCACATGTGGACCAGTAGTAGTAGTAGTATCATAGTATCAGCACATGTGGACCAGTAGTAGTAGTAGTATCATAGTATCAGCACATGTGGACCAGTAGTAGTAGTAGTAGTAGTATCATAGTATCAGCACATGTGGACCAGTAGTAGTAGTAGTAGTATCATAGTATCAGCACATGTGGACCAGTAGTAGTAGTAGTAGTAGTATCATAGTATCAGCACATGTGGACCAGTAGTAGTATCATAGTATCAGCACATGTGGACCAGTAGTAGTAGTAGTAGTATCATAGTATCAGCACATGTGGACCAGTAGTAGTAGTAGTAGTATCATAGTATCAGCACATGTGGACCAGTAGTAGTAGTAGTAGTATCATAGTATCAGCACATGTAGACCAGTAGTAGTAGTAGTATCATAGTATCAGCACATGTGGACCAGTAGTAGTAGTATCATCATAGTATCAGCACATGTGGACCAGTAGTAGTAGTATATCATAGTATCAGCACATGTGGACCAGTAGTAGTAGTAGTATCATAGTATCAGCACATGTGGACCAGTAGTAGTAGTAGTAGTATCATAGTATCAGCACATGTGGACCAGTAGTAGTAGTAGTATCATAGTATCAGCACATGTGGACCAGTAGTAGTAGTAGTATCATAGTATCAGCACATGTGGACCAGTAGTAGTAGTAGTATCATAGTATCAGCACATGTGGACCAGTAGTAGTAGTAGTAGTATCATAGTATCAGCACATGTGGACCAGTAGTAGTAGTAGTAGTATCATAGTATCAGCACATGTGGACCAGTAGTAGTAGTAGTAGTATCATAGTATCAGCACATGTGGACCAGTAGTAGTAGTAGTATCATAGTATCAGCACATGTGGACCAGTAGTAGTAGTAGTATCATAGTATCAGCACATGTGGACCAGTAGTAGTAGTAGTAGTAGCATAGTATCAGCACATGTGGACCAGTAGTAGTAGTAGTAGCATCATAGTATCAGCACATGTGGACCAGTAGTAGTAGTAGTAGTATCATAGTATCAGCACATGTGGACCAGTAGTAGTAGTAGTAGTATCATAGTATCAGCACATGTGGACCAGTAGTAGTAGTAGTATCATCATAGTATCAGCACATGTGGACCAGTAGTAGTAGTATCATAGTATCAGCACATGTGGACCAGTAGTAGTAGTATCATAGTATCAGCACATGTGGACCAGTAGTAGTAGTAGTAGTAGTATCATAGTATCAGCACATGTGGACCAGTAGTAGTAGTAGTAGTAGTATCATAGTATCAGCACATGTGGACCAGTAGTAGTAGTAGTAGTAGTATCATAGTATCAGCACATGTGGACCAGTAGTAGTAGTAGTAGTAGTATCATAGTATCAGCACATGTGGACCAGTAGTAGTAGTATCATCATAGTATCAGCACATGTGGACCAGTAGTAGTAGTAGTATCATAGTATCAGCACATGTGGACCAGTAGTAGTAGTATCATCATAGTATCAGCACATGTGGACCAGTAGTAGTAGTAGTATCATAGTATCAGCACATGTGGACCAGTAGTAGTAGTATCATCATAGTATCAGCACATGTGGACCAGTAGTAGTAGTAGTAGTATATCATAGTATCAGCACATGTGGACCAGTAGTAGTAGTAGTATCATAGTATCAGCACATGTGGACCAGTAGTAGTAGTAGTAGTAGTATCATAGTATCAGCACATGTGGACCAGTAGTAGTAGTAGTATCATAGTATCAGCACATGTGGACCAGTAGTAGTAGTAGTATCATAGTATCAGCACATGTGGACCAGTAGTAGTAGTAGTATCATAGTATCAGCACATGTGGACCAGTAGTAGTAGTAGTAGTATCATAGTATCAGCACATGTGGACCAGTAGTAGTAGTAGTATCATCATAGTATCAGCACATGTGGACCAGTAGTAGTAGTAGTATCATAGTATCAGCACATGTGGACCAGTAGTAGTAGTAGTAGTATCATAGTATCAGCACATGTGGACCAGTAGTAGTAGTAGTATCATAGTATCAGCACATGTGGACCAGTAGTAGTAGTAGTATATCATAGTATCAGCACATGTGGACCAGTAGTAGTAGTATCATCATAGTATCAGCACATGTGGACCAGTAGTAGTAGTAGTATATCATAGTATCAGCACATGTGGACCAGTAGTAGTAGTAGTAGTAGTAGTATCATAGTATCAGCACGTGTGGACCAGTAGTAGTAGTAGTAGTATCATAGTATCAGCACATGTGGACCAGTAGTAGTAGTAGTAGTATCATAGTATCAGCACATGTGGACCAGTAGTAGTAGTAGTAGTATCATAGTATCAGCACATGTGGACCAGTAGTAGTAGTAGTAGTATCATAGTATCAGCACATGTGGACCAGTAGTAGTAGTAGTAGTATCATAGTATCAGCACATGTGGACCAGTAGTAGTAGTAGTATCATAGTATCAGCACATGTGGACCAGTAGTAGTAGTAGTATCATAGTATCAGCACATGTGGACCAGTAGTAGTAGTAGTATCATAGTAGTATCAGCACATGTGGACCAGTAGTAGTAGTAGTATCATAGTATCAGCACATGTGGACCAGTAGTAGTAGTAGTATCATAGTATCAGCACATGTGGACCAGTAGTAGTAGTATATCATAGTATCAGCACATGTGGACCAGTAGTAGTAGTAGTAGTATATCATAGTATCAGCACATGCGGACCAGTAGTAGTAGTAGTAGTATCATAGTATCAGCACATGTGGACCAGTAGTAGTAGTATATCATAGGATCAGCACATGTGGACCAGTAGTAGTAGTATCATAGTATCAGCACATGTGGACCAGTAGTAGTAGTAGTATCATAGTATCAGCACATGTGGACCAGTAGTAGTAGTAGTATCATAGTATCAGCACATGTGGACCAGTAGTAGTAGTAGTATCATAGTATCAGCACATGTGGACCAATAGTAGTAGTAGTAGTATCATAGTATCAGCACATGTGGACCAGTAGTAGTAGTAGTAGTATCATAGTATCAGCACATGTGGACCAGTAGTAGTAGTAGTATCATAGTATCAGCACATGTGGACCAGTAGTAGTAGTAGTAGTATCATAGTATCAGCACATGTGGACCAGTAGTAGTAGTAGTATCATAGTATCAGCACATGTGGACCAGTAGTAGTAGTATCATCATAGTATCAGCACATGTGGACCAGTAGTAGTAGTAGTATCATAGTATCAGCACATGTGGACCAGTAGTAGTAGTAGTATCATAGTATCAGCACATGTGGACCAGTAGTAGTAGTAGTAGTAGTATCATAGTATCAGCACATGTGGACCAGTAGTAGTAGTAGTAGTATCATAGTATCAGCACATGTGGACCAGTAGTAGTAGTAGTAGTAGTATCATAGTATCAGCACATGTGGACCAGTAGTAGTATCATAGTATCAGCACATGTGGACCAGTAGTAGTAGTAGTAGTATCATAGTATCAGCACATGTGGACCAGTAGTAGTAGTAGTAGTATCATAGTATCAGCACATGTGGACCAGTAGTAGTAGTAGTAGTATCATAGTATCAGCACATGAGGACAAGTAGGAGTAGTAGAAGTATATGAGAATCAGAACATGTGGAGGAGTAGTAGGAGTATAATCATAGTATCAGCACATGTGGACCAGTAGTAGTAGTATATCATAGTATCAGCACATGTGGACCAGTAGTAGTAGTAGTATCATAGTATCAGCACATGTGGACCAGTAGTAGTAGTAGTAGTATCATAGTATCAGCACATGTGGACCAGTAGTAGTAGTAGTATCATAGTATCAGCACATGTGGACCAGTAGTAGTAGTAGTATCATAGTATCAGCACATGTGGACCAGTAGTAGTAGTAGTATCATAGTATCAGCACATGTGGACCAGTAGTAGTAGTAGTAGTATCATAGTATCAGCACATGTGGACCAGTAGTAGTAGTAGTAGTATCATAGTATCAGCACATGTGGACCAGTAGTAGTAGTAGTAGTATCATAGTATCAGCACATGTGGACCAGTAGTAGTAGTAGTATCATAGTATCAGCACATGTGGACCAGTAGTAGTAGTAGTATCATAGTATCAGCACATGTGGACCAGTAGTAGTAGTAGTAGTAGCATAGTATCAGCACATGTGGACCAGTAGTAGTAGTAGTAGCATCATAGTATCAGCACATGTGGACCAGTAGTAGTAGTAGTAGTATCATAGTATCAGCACATGTGGACCAGTAGTAGTAGTAGTAGTAGTAGTATCATAGTATCAGCACATGTGGACCAGTAGTAGTAGTAGTAGTAGTATCATAGTATCAGCACATGTGGACCAGTAGTAGTAGTAGTAGTATTATAGTATCAGCACATGTGGACCAGTAGTAGTAGTAGTATCATAGTATCAGCACATGTGGACCAGTAGTAGTAGTAGTAGTAGTAGCATAGTATCAGCACATGTGGACCAGTAGTAGTAGTAGTAGCATCATAGTATCAGCACATGTGGACCAGTAGTAGTAGTAGTAGTATCATAGTATCAGCACATGTGGACCAGTAGTAGTAGTAATATCATAGTATCAGCACATGTGGACCAGTAGTAGTAGTAGTAGTAGTATCATAGTATCAGCACATGTGGACCAGTAGTAGTAGTAGTAGTAGTATCATAGTATCAGCACATGTGGACCAGTAGTAGTAGTAGTAGTAGTATCATAGTATCAACACATGTGGACCAGTAGTAGTAGTAGTAGTAGTATCATAGTATCAGCACATGTGGACCAGTAGTAGTAGTAGTAGTAGTATCATAGTATCAGCACATGTGGACCAGTAGTAGTAGTAGTATCATAGTATCAGCACATGTGGACCAGTAGTAGTAGTAGTAGTATCATAGTATCAGCACATGTGGACCAGTAGTAGTAGTAGTATCATAGTATCAGCACATGTGGACCAGTAGTAGTAGTATCATCATAGTATCAGCACATGTGGACCAGTAGTAGTAGTAGTAGTATCATAGTATCAGCACATGTGAACCAGTAGTAGTAGTATCATCATAGTATCAGCACATGTGGACCAGTAGTAGTAGTATCATCATAGTATCAGCACATGTGGACCAGTAGTAGTAGTATATCATAGTATCAGCACATGTGGACCAGTAGTAGTAGTAGTATCATAGTATCAGCACATGTGGACCAGTAGTAGTAGTATCATCATAGTATCAGCACATGTGGACCAGTAGTAGTAGTATCATCATAGTATCAGCACATGTGGACCAGTAGTAGTAGTATATCATAGTATCAGCACATGTGGACCAGTAGTAGTAGTATCATCATAGTATCAGCACATGTGGACCAGTAGTAGTAGTAGTAGTAGTATCATAGTATCAGCACATGTGGACCAGTAGTAGTAGTAGTATCATAGTATCAGCACATGTGGACCAGTAGTAGTAGTAGTATCATAGTATCAGCACATGTGGACCAGTAGTAGTAGTAGTATCATAGTATCAGCACATGTGGACCAGTAGTAGTAGTAGTAGTATCATAGTATCAGCACATGTGGACCAGTAGTAGTAGTAGTATCATCATAGTATCAGCACATGTGGACCAGTAGTAGTAGTAGTAGTAGTAAAAAAGTAACAGCACAACTGGACCAGTAGTAGTAGTAGTAGTATCATAGTATCAGCACATGTGGACCAGTAGTAGTAGTAGTATCATAGTATCAGCACATGTGGACCAGTAGTAGTAGTAGTATATCATAGTATCAGCACATGTGGACCAGTAGTAGTAGTAGTAGTATCATCATAGTATCAGCACATGTGGACCAGTAGTAGTAGTAGTATATCATAGTATCAGCACATGTGGACCAGTAGTAGTAGTAGTAGTAGTAGTATCATAGTATCAGCACATGTGGACCAGTAGTAGTAGTAGTAGTAGTATCATAGTATCAGCACATGTGGACCAGTAGTAGTAGTAGTAGTATCATAGTATCAGCACATGTGGACCAGTAGTAGTAGTAGTATCATAGTATCAGCACATGTGGACCAGTAGTAGTAGTAGTAGTATCATAGTATCAGCACATGTGGACCAGTAGTAGTAGTAGTAGTATCATAGTATCAGCACATGTGGACCAGTAGTAGTAGTAGTATCATAGTATCAGCACATGTGGACCAGTAGTAGTAGTAGTATCATAGTATCAGCACATGTGGACCAGTAGTAGTAGTAGTATCATAGTATCAGCACATGTGGACCAGTAGTAGTAGTAGTATCATAGTATCAGCACATGTGGACCAGTAGTAGTAGTAGTATCATAGTATCAGCACATGTGGACCAGTAGTAGTAGTAGTAGTATATCATAGTATCAGCACATGTGGACCAGTAGTAGTAGTAGTAGTATATCATAGTATCAGCACATGTGGACCAGTAGTAGTAGTAGTAGTATATCATAGTATCAGCACATGCGGACCAGTAGTAGTAGTAGTAGTATCATAGTATCAGCACATGCGGACCAGTAGTAGTAGTATCATAGTATCAGCACATGCGGACCAGTAGTAGTAGTATCATAGTATCAGCACATGTGGACCAGTAGTAGTAGTATCATAGTATCAGCACATGTGGACCAGTAGTAGTAGTAGTATCATAGTATCAGCACATGTGGACCAGTAGTAGTAGTAGTATCATAGTATCAGCACATGTGGACCAGTAGTAGTAGTAGTAGTATCATAGTATCAGCACATGTGGACCAGTAGTAGTAGTAGTAGTATCATAGTATCAGCACATGTGGACCAGTAGTAGTAGTAGTAGTAGTATCATAGTATCAGCACATGTGGACCAGTAGTAGTAGTAGTAGTAGTATCATAGTATCAGCACATGTGGACCAGTAGTAGTAGTAGTAGTATCATAGTATCAGCACATGTGGACCAGTAGTAGTAGTATCATCATAGTATCAGCACATGTGGACCAGTAGTAGTAGTAGTATCATAGTATCAGCACATGTGGACCAGTAGTAGTAGTAGTATCATAGTATCAGCACATGTGGACCAGTAGTAGTAGTAGTAGTATCATAGTATCAGCACATGTGGACCAGTAGTAGTAGTAGTAGTAGTATCATAGTATCAGCACATGTGGACCAGTAGTAGTATCATAGTATCAGCACATGTGGACCAGTAGTAGTAGTAGTAGTATCATAGTATCAGCACATGTGGACCAGTAGTAGTAGTAGTAGTATCATAGTATCAGCACATGTGGACCAGTAGTAGTAGTAGTAGTATCATAGTATCAGCACATGTGGACCAGTAGTAGTAGTAGTAGTAGTATCATAGTATCAGCACATGTGGACCAGTAGTAGTAGTAGTAGTATCATAGTATCAGCACATGTGGACCAGTAGTAGTAGTAGTATCATAGTATCAGCACATGTGGACCAGTAGTAGTAGTAGTATCATAGTATCAGCACATGTGGACCAGTAGTAGTAGTAGTATCATAGTATCAGCACATGTGGACCAGTAGTAGTAGTAGTATCATAGTATCAGCACATGTGGACCAGTAGTAGTAGTAGTAGCATAGTATCAGCACATGTGGACCAGTAGTAGTAGTAGTAGCATCATAGTATCAGCACATGTGGACCAGTAGTAGTAGTAGTAGTATCATAGTATCAGCACATGTGGACCAGTAGTAGTAGTAGTAGTAGTAGTATCATAGTATCAGCACATGTGGACCAGTAGTAGTAGTAGTAGTAGTATCATAGTATCAGCACATGTGGACCAGTAGTAGTAGTAGTAGTATCATAGTATCAGCACATGTGGACCAGTAGTAGTAGTAGTATCATAGTATCAGCACATGTGGACCAGTAGTAGTAGTAGTAGTAGTAGCATAGTATCAGCACATGTGGACCAGTAGTAGTAGTAGTAGCATCATAGTATCAGCACATGTGGACCAGTAGTAGCAGTAGTAATATCATAGTATCAGCACATGTGGACCAGTAGTAGTAGTAATATCATAGTATCAGCACATGTGGACCAGTAGTAGTAGTAGTAGTAGTAGTATCATAGTATCAGCACATGTGGACCAGTAGTAGTAGTAGTAGTATCATAGTATCAGCACATGTGGACCAGTAGTAGTAGTAGTATCATAGTATCAGCACATGTGGACCAGTAGTAGTAGTAGTAGTATCATAGTATCAGCACATGTGGACCAGTAGTAGTAGTAGTAGTAGTATCATAGTATCAGCACATGTGGACCAGTAGTAGTGGTAGTAGTATCATAGTATCAGCACATGTGGACCAGTAGTAGTAGTAGTAGTATCATAGTATCAGCACATGTGGACCAGTAGTAGTAGTAGTATCATAGTATCAGCACATGTGGACCAGTAGTAGTAGTAGTAGTATCATAGTATCAGCACATGTGGACCAGTAGTAGTAGTAGTAGTATCATAGTATCAGCACATGTGGACCAGTAGTAGTAGTAGTAGTAGTAGTATCATAGTATCAGCACATGTGGACCAGTAGTAGTAGTAGTAGTATCATAGTATCAGCACATGTGGACCAGTAGTAGTAGTAGTATCATAGTATCAGCACATGTGGACCAGTAGTAGTAGTAGTAGTAGTAGTATCATAGTATCAGCACATGTGGACCAGTAGTAGTAGTAGTAGTATCATAGTATCAGCACATGTGGACCAGTAGTAGTAGTAGTAGTATCATAGTATCAGCACATGTGGACCAGTAGTAGTAGTAGTATCATAGTATCAGCACATGTGGACCAGTAGTAGTAGTAGTATCATAGTATCAGCACATGTGGACCAGTAGCAGTAGTAGTAGTATCATAGTATCAGCACATGTGGACCAGTAGTAGTAGCAGTAGTAGTAGTATCATAGTATCAGCACATGTGGACCAGTAGTAGTAGTAGTAGTAGTATCATAGTATCAGCACATGTGGACCAGTAGTAGTAGTAGTAGTATCATAGTATCAGCACATGTGGACCAGTAGTAGTAGTAGTATCATGGTATCAGCACATGTGGACCAGTAGTAGTAGTAGTAGTATCATAGTATCAGCACATGTGGACCAGTAGTAGTAGTAGTAGTATCATAGTATCAGCACATGTGGACCAGTAGTAGTAGTAGTAGTATCATAGTATCAGCACATGTGGACCAGTAGTAGTAGTAGTATCATAGTATCAGCACATGTGGACCAGTAGTAGTAGTAGTAGTATCATCATAGTATCAGCACATGTGGACCAGTAGTAGTAGTAGTAGTATCATAGTATCAGCACATGTGGACCAGTAGTAGTAGTAGTAGTATCATAGTATCAGCACATGTGGACCAGTAGTAGTAGTAGTAGTAGTATCATAGTATCAGCACATGTGGACCAGTAGTAGTAGTAGTATCATAGTATCAGCACATGTGGACCAGTAGTAGTAGTAGTATCATAGTATCAGCACATGTGGACCAGTAGTAGTAGTAGTATCATAGTATCAGCACATGTGGACCAGTAGTAGTAGTAGTATCATAGTATCAGCACATGTGGACCAGTAGTAGTAGTAGTATCATCATAGTATCAGCACATGTGGACCAGTAGTAGTAGTAGTATCATCATAGTATCAGCACATGTGGACCAGTAGTAGTAGTAGTATCATAGTATCAGCACATGTGGACCAGTAGTAGTAGTAGTAGTATCATAGTATCAGCACATGTGGACCAGTAGTAGTAGTAGTATCATAGTATCAGCACATGTGGACCAGTAGTAGTAGTAGTATATCATAGTATCAGCACATGTGGACCAGTAGTAGTAGTAGTAGTATCATCATAGTATCAGCACATGTGGACCAGTAGTAGTAGTAGTATATCATAGTATCAGCACATGTGGACCAGTAGTAGTAGTAGTAGTAGTAGTATCATAGTATCAGCACATGTGGACCAGTAGTAGTAGTAGTAGTATCATAGTATCAGCACATGTGGACCAGTAGTAGTAGTAGTAGTATCATAGTATCAGCACATGTGGACCAGTAGTAGTAGTAGTATCATAGTATCAGCACATGTGGACCAGTAGTAGTAGTAGTAGTATCATAGTATCAGCACATGTGGACCAGTAGTAGTAGTAGTAGTATCATAGTATCAGCACATGTGGACCAGTAGTAGTAGTAGTATCATAGTATCAGCACATGTGGACCAGTAGTAGTAGTAGTATCATAGTATCAGCACATGTGGACCAGTAGTAGTAGTAGTATCATAGTATCAGCACATGTGGACCAGTAGTAGTAGTAGTATCATAGTATCAGCACATGTGGACCAGTAGTAGTAGTAGTATCATAGTATCAGCACATGTGGACCAGTAGTAGTAGTAGTATCATAGTATCAGCACATGTGGACCAGTAGTAGTAGTAGTAGTATATCATAGTATCAGCACATGTGGACCAGTAGTAGCAGTAGTAGTATATCATAGTATCAGCACATGCGGACCAGTAGTAGTAGTAGTAGTATCATAGTATCAGCACATGTGGACCAGTAGTAGTAGTATCATAGTATCAGCACATGTGGACCAGTAGTAGTAGTATCATAGTATCAGCACATGTGGACCAGTAGTAGTAGTAGTATCATAGTATCAGCACATGTGGACCAGTAGTAGTAGTAGTATCATAGTATCAGCACATGTGGACCAGTAGTAGTAGTAGTAGTATCATAGTATCAGCACATGTGGACCAGTAGTAGTAGTAGTAGTATCATAGTATCAGCACATGTGGACCAGTAGTAGTAGTAGTAGTATCATAGTATCAGCACATGTGGACCAGTAGTAGTAGTAGTAGTATCATAGTATCAGCACATGTGGACCAGTAGTAGTAGTAGTATCATAGTATCAGCACATGTGGACCAGTAGCAGTAGTAGTATCATAGTATCAGCACATGTGGACCAGTAGTAGTAGTAGTATCATAGTATCAGCACATGTGGACCAGTAGTAGTAGCAGTAGTAGTAGTATCATAGTATCAGCACATGTGGACCAGTAGTAGTAGTAGTAGTAGTATCATAGTATCAGCACATGTGGACCAGTAGTAGTAGTAGTAGTATCATAGTATCAGCACATGTGGACCAGTAGTAGTAGTAGTATCATAGTATCAGCACATGTGGACCAGTAGTAGTAGTAGTAGTATCACAGTATCAGCACATGTGGACCAGTAGTAGTAGTAGTAGTATCATAGTATCAGCACATGTGGACCAGTAGTAGTAGTAGTAGTATCATAGTATCAGCACATGTGGACCAGTAGTAGTAGTAGTATCATAGTATCAGCACATGTGGACCAGTAGTAGTAGTAGTAGTATCATCATAGTATCAGCACATGTGGACCAGTAGTAGTAGTAGTAGTATCATAGTATCAGCACATGTGGACCAGTAGTAGTAGTAGTAGTATCATAGTATCAGCACATGTGGACCAGTAGTAGTAGTAGTATCATAGTATCAGCACATGTGGACCAGTAGTAGTAGTAGTATCATAGTATCATAGTATCAGCACATGTGGACCAGTAGTAGTAGTAGTAGTATCATAGTATCAGCACATGTGGACCAGTAGTAGTAGTATCATAGTATCAGCACATGTGGACCAGTAGTAGTAGTAGTAGTATCATAGTATCAGCACATGTGGACCAGTAGTAGTAGTAGTATCATAGTATCAGCACATGTGGACCAGTAGTAGTAGTAGTAGTAGTATCATAGTATCAGCACATGTGGACCAGTAGTAGTAGTAGTAGTATCATAGTATCAGCACATGTGGACCAGTAGTAGTAGTAGTATCATAGTATCAGCACATGTGGACCAGTAGTAGTAGTAGTAGTATCATAGTATCAGCACATGTGGACCAGTAGTAGTAGTAGTAGTATCATAGTATCAGCACATGTGGACCAGTAGTAGTAGTAGTAGTATCATAGTATCAGCACATGTGGACCAGTAGTAGTAGTAGTAGTAGTATCATAGTATCAGCACATGTGGACCAGTAGTAGTAGTAGTATCATAGTATCAGCACATGTGGACCAGTAGTAGTAGTAGTATCATAGTATCAGCACATGTGGACCAGTAGTAGTAGTAGTAGTATCATAGTATCAGCACATGTGGACCAGTAGTAGTAGTAGTATCATCATAGTATCAGCACATGTGGACCAGTAGTAGTAGTAGTAGTATCATAGTATCAGCACATGTGGACCAGTAGTAGTAGTAGTATCATAGTATCAGCACATGTGGACCAGTAGTAGTAGTAGTAGTAGTATCATAGTATCAGCACATGTGGACCAGTAGTAGTAGTAGTAGTATCATAGTATCAGCACATGTGGACCAGTAGTAGTAGTAGTAGTAGTATCATAGTATCAGCACATGTGGACCAGTAGTAGTAGTAGTAGTAGTACCTGAATAAAAGTACTAGAATCAAACAGGCTGCTGTCACCTGATCAAAACCCCTCCTGTTCTCCCTCCTGTCTCCTGATCCTGAACGTCGTCCATCATGACCTTCAGTCTAAGAGCCTCTGAAAGGACTGACTGATCTCATCACACATAATAATAATAATAATAATAATAATAATAATACACCCTGTATGCACATCTTCTAGAATATAGCAATTTAAAGAAAAAAACCATGTATTTCTTCCCCATATCCAGTTTATCTTATTATTTTATTTCAAATCAGTTTATGCTGAAGGGAAATTATCCATGACAGTACACAGATAGGACTGACCCCATTTTTTAAAATGTTTTTTATATTTATCGTTTGATTTTTTTTCCCAAAGCAACAATAAAAACATGACAACATAATATTTCCATGTTTTCCATTTAATATTTGCATGAAGCCTCTCGTGACTCTTTCCATCAGTAAATACATATTTTCAGTGATAATTTTTAATATTTGACCCTGACCTGGAACAAGTCTCAAAGTCTGTAAGCCGATACTTCAGCCCTGTGGCTTTATTGATTAACTATTGATAGATGATTGATAGGTGCTGCTGAACAGGACAGGACCCATCCAGTAAAATCAGCTGGATCAAACTCAGAGGGACTTGAACCTTTTCTGTCTGTGGGCTGAATGATGATCTGAGCTGTTCGTAAAGCAGACACGTCTCCGCTCACCAAGGATCCACTAAAATCCTTATTTTCTCCACTTAATAGCCCTTAAGGGCATCTTTAAGAGGATGGATGCATGTGTAGTAAAGACGGAGGATGAATTCACAGTCAGCCTCAGAGTGAAGCAGCTGAAAGGAGAAGATGAACAACAACAACAACAAGGTTCAGGTAACAAAACCATCCAGGTAGGTTTAGGAAAAATATCAGGTTTTCCCCTAAAATCTATATTAATAAAGTAAATCACTGAGTAAAGAGAAAAGGCTGACAAGTTTAAGTGAACTATTCCTTTTTAAAGTTTGTGAGTGAACAGGTGAGGTCAGGTGTTCACTCTCTCAGGACTTTGATTGGCTCTCCTCTGACCTCACACACACACACACACACACACACACTCCTGTTATTCTAGCTGCATTCTGTTCAGGCCTCCTGCAGACCCACAGGACTGTTCTTGTCATTTATTTATATTTATTGTTTATTCACATCATTGATTCAATTAGTGCTTTTTATTAAAGCATTCATTTTGTTATGGACCCCCTGGACGTCCTTCAAGGACCCCTGCAGATTCCTGGACCCTACCTTGAAAACCCCTGTCCTAGAGGACTGCTCACTTCAAAGATCTGAATAGAATAGAAACTGTCCACGCTCATTTACACTAATTTACTGCAACGCTCCAAAAAACAACAATAAATGGGTTTGTTATGTTGATAGAGGACGCTGGTTTTCACTCCTCACTTCAGCTCCAGACCAGTTCTCTGCTGCCCACAGTGTGATTTACAGTTCACATACACAGTCTGCATCCCCACTGTGTTATTTCTGTCAGAACTACTTCTTGAAATTCTGTTTCTTTTCTTGCCTAGGGTTAGGGTTAAGTCTAGTTTGACTCTTTTATTATCATTACACATTTTGATAACTTTATTTTTGTCATCCATTTTGATTTTTCTGTTTTTGACCTGCTTCATGATGGAAAAGCCGAGCAGCTGAAGTGGGATGTGTCAGCTGGTGCTAAATGACCTTTTTTTTCCCAACAGACGGCTGCAGCAGGAACCTGATGAGGTGTGTTATTTTCCAGAAGACAAACTAGAATAAGCCACTGAGGGTGAACTGAACTGGCCAAAATATGTTTCTTTGGCTTTATAGTATGACATCACAGTATATATCACCCTCTGTCAGAGATCTTCTCTATTGATGCTCCACACTGTTCAAAGACACACCTGCACATCTAGACCCCACGGAGCGCTGACCCTGTCTTTTGATAGATCCTGACCCCTGCAGACCAGGATCAGACCACCAGAGCTCTGATCCAGTCCTCCCGACATCACTGTTTGCTTCTTGGTGTCAAACTGCTGAAAAACCCTGACATCAGCTCTGAGGACTAGATGTTCATGTGATGAGGAGATGATCAGTGATGTTCACTGACAGTGGTCACAGTGTTCTGTCTGATCAGTGTTTCCAGACTCCTGGTGACTTTAGATGAGGGTAAATCAAACAGAAACTAGTGCTGCAGTGGATCAAACACACTATAAACCAGCCTGTCCTTCTGACCAAACAACAAAAAGAAGACAGCAGGAAGTTCCCTGCAGCAGAAGAAGCTGAGCTGCTTGAAGCAGCGTCTTTATGTGGAGATCAGAGCGCTCAGCTGCATCAGGAGCCTGGATGAGCCTAATCAGCTGATTCTTATCAGCTGATCAGCCTCCTGGAGCTGCTGGGTGTAGAACTGCAGCACATAGAGTCGACTCTGATCCTGGTTCTACCTGCATGTAAAAGGATTAAGAGTGATTTTTACAGTGCAGCACCTACTTTAGTTTTGATGACCTCATGGGCCAAAAACTCAGTTATTGCCTGTTCATCTTTCTAAAGTGACTTTTCTTTTCTGAGCACAAACTTCCCTCAAATGTTTCATGTTTTCACAATAAGAGTCCATCTGGAAACCACTTTTCGGTGGATGTTTGTTTAAATATTTTGATTTTAGCTTTTAGTTTTCTTCATAATTTTAGAATAGGACTATGTTAATATGTTAATATTTCCATCTTGTTCCTCTGGATTTATGCCATTATATTTGCAGAATTTCCTGAAAATGAAGCAAAAGGTGAAAAGACGTTTGACTGATGAAGGACAAGGACACCATGTTAGAAGGTGTGGAGGACTGTTTCCAAATGAAAAGAAAATAATAACTTGAGTTCGCTCAGCCGACAATAAAGACGCCCCACAGCGAGCAGTTATTTGCAATTTTTAATACCTTTTTTTGAATGATTACACAGATCCTTGAGTCGAGTAACAGAAAGCAGAAGATCCAACTCCAACAACCTTGACAATGTTCAAAAACAGATAAAGAGATTTTTGTTCAGAAAACCTTTAATCGTTAATAGAATTAGTAGTATGACATATTTCAATAAATATTCAGATATATACAGATACAGCAGAAACGGTACATTCTTTTTTCTCTTCAAATTGCTTCACATTTTTTTGTACAAGCCAAAATATCTGCCATTGTATTTATATTCATGCAAAATATTGTTTCTCAGATTAATGAAAAATAAAAAGGATTTGCTGAACGTTTCTTTTTTTTCATCCTGCTTTGATGTGCACTCTCAGATTATAAGCGTCGTAATGAGCATCGTAATTTTTAGCAAATTAAACAGGTGCACTTTGTGCCAATACACAATAGAAGCAAGTAAAGCAAAATTAAGGCCATTCCAACTTGTGCAAAGAAAATGAATGAATCAATAAATATAATACTCATAAGAACGATGTTTCCTTTAGTTCACAGCAGTTCAGGAGTCTCCCTCTGGGTTTTTCAATACATACAATAAAATACAAGAGAATTCAAAGGAAACCCCAAAAACCAAGAGAATCAAACCATGCTACGTTAAAATCCAGTTCAGAACCGAACGATTTAGAAACACTCTTTCTTTCTTTGTTCACTCGTTCTGCATCACGTGGCGCCGTGACGCCATCATGTATGAACGTCTGTCATCATGTATGAACCCCTCCCCCCCAAAGCCACACAGTATAACAATGATTAATACGACTAGAATGATCTAGAATGACGACACCACGCCTGAGGAGAGGGAACGACTCATGGGAGGATGGAAGCTGAATGAATGCGTGATATGCTTATAGGTCCTCGTTTTCAGTTGCATATTCAACCCCCATATGGCACCAGAAGACATGGACGACTGCTGTTGGCGAAGAGGCTGATGGACGGCGTCGCTCTGGACTTCTTCCGTCTATGGCACAGAGTTTAGGTTTAGGCCGTGATCAGACAGGAGGTCGTTAGCGTCACTCTGAAGGGACTCAGGATGGCGCTGGGTTACATTTAATCTATTCGTTTCACACTCAGCAGCCTTTCATTTTAGCATCCTAAAAGCTCGTTTGTTGTATTCATATTTATCACTTTACAGTATGAGATGAGATCCTGTCAGGACAAAACATGATATGCATGATGATACGTTGCTATGGTGATGGAATAAAGTATACTAAATGAGTCAGTGTCTACTGTGTAATTCTGCTAGCTTTTTCCTGTATCCTGTCACAGACACGCTATGAAACATCTGGTAAATTCTGTTCCTGCTGCTCCATCCACTAACATGATGCTGGTTTGTCTGATTCCCCCTGAATGCAGCAGAAGCTACGCGACGTGTTTGTTCCTTTTTTTTGAACAGCATCACTTCCTGCTTCTCGTTGGACCTTTTCCTGTGGTGCTAAAAGAGCATAAATGAGTGTCAGGCTTAATTTATAAGGAAATAGGCTAAAATGATCAAGCAAACCAAGGACAGAGCTCAGTAGCTCTACTTTGTACAGTATTTTCTTTTCCTAGGATGGCGGAGGTATGAGCAGCTGCCATTCTCTAACCCAAACCAATCTCCCACCTCATGCCTAAACCTAACCAACCCGACCAACGAGGGCAGAGAAGGAAATTTACTGAATTGTTCCCACTGTCCTTACTTTTTCCACATTTTCTCGACATATTTAAGCAAAAGAGTCAACGACTTCAGTAAATCAATGTACTGGTTGTTGTTTCTTTTCTCCATGAAGCTCTTTTGTCCCTCCAGGCTTCGCTAACAACGTGTCACCAAATCCTTACCAAACCAAAATAAAACATCCTAGGTGATCGTGGCCTTGACAGGTCCGGACATGACTTATTGAATTAAATGCATATATATATATATATATATATTATCACTATTATTGTTCTTATTTTTGTACTATGGCACTTCCACTTTAAAGTTCAGTCATGTTGGGATGTGAACAGAAGCATGTGCGTGGCTTAGCCCTTCAGATCGGTCTTACACACAAAGCAGTATTAAATTTATGAAGAATAATCTCATTAAAATAATCTGCACCAGCACATCCAGAAAGTGTGAGCATCAATGCAAAAAATGACAAATAAACATGAAAAAAACAAGAGTACAAACCAGAATTTAGAGGGAAAAATGCCTATGTTTCATATCAAAATATGCCTATATATACATTTATATATATGATAATGTATTTATATATCTGAAGGTAATCTGGCAAACCCCAATACTGCATCTGGCAATCATATAAACAAGACAAAGTGAACGTGAGATCACATCCAGCAGACCTTTCAGCAGATACATGATACATACGCCAAACATGAGAAATAATAATAATAACAACATATCTTTGGTTTTGCTTCAGGACCAAGTTGGACTGGGACTCAATCATTTTGACCAGGAGGAGTTTTCTTGTTTCTGATGAATCAACAGTCAAAATAAAACCCTTAACTGTGCTTTTATTGTGAAGTTAAATAGTTTTCACAGTAAAACTCAGTTTTAGTTTAAACTCTGGACTGGCTGAGGTGTCTCCTCATAAACTAAAAGTCCAACATCTGTTTTTTTTTGGGATGTTATTTCAGAAGATCAATATTTATCTCTTTATTTATGTCTTAACTTAAAATGTGCAATAAGAACAGAAAACACCTTAAAGTGCAAATAAAAAAAAATCTGTTAAATTGAGATGTGACAACATGAACAAGGAAGAATATTAAACCAGATGTCTGTGCAGAAAAAAACTCTTTTATCTGTTTGAATATCTGCACTTTTTTATCTTCTCTATTTCTTCCTTAATGCTTTTAAAGACTGTTCAGCAGCAGGATGAATGAGACAGAAAACTATTCACAAATGTTTTTTAGCTGACGTTGCTGAAAGGAAGGAGAAATCATAATTGCATATACTGATCATTGCATAGAGAAGCCTGGTGCAAAGAAAGAGACGAACCAAACGACCTGCAGAATGATCAAATCCCGTGCGTTTTCAGCTGGGCAGTGAGTGGAGGAGCTGGAAACAGAGTTCATTAAGGTAGAACAGGTGCTCTAATCACTGTGATTCACCTCAGCAGGGGGGCAGGGCTCAAAGCCAGGAAGCACTACTAACATGTAAACTTATGTGTGTTCAGTCCCCACAGACACGATGGAAACAAACCGAACATGGGAGGGATTAAAGCCGTCCTCCTTCCTGTTGGAGCTGCAGAGCGACATGTTGACTTGGCACATAAATCAAGACAGAAACCAAAACAAAGAACCGAAGCATCATGGAATAAATGAGGGACAGGTAGAGGAGCACAGACAGGTGACTTCTTCTGTCTCAAAATCTTCAGCGCTGCTCGGTCAGTGTGGTTTTTTTTTTCTCTTTTCGTCCAGTCACATGATTGGACCTCCAGTGTCTCTGTGGCTCAAAGGTTTGTTGGTGTTGTTGAGGAAAAGCGTTGAGGAGTGCTTGCAATACACATTTGAAGCAAATCTAGATATATAGAAAGCGTGATCCTTGCATCGCTTTAATTCATGGAAGCACCGATCCGCCTTCCTTCCTTCCTTTTTTTGGAGGGTGAAAAATCCTCCATTTCCAGACGCCCACCTTTCACATACATTTCTTTTTTTTATGATAAATATATGAGTATATTACACTGCCGTATGCTTCTCTCTTTTCCATATAGAATGAAATATCTGTGTCCACACTAAAAGAAACACTCTCTGCTCTCCTTTCCGTCCAGACTGTCCACTCCCACACAGTTTGTTGGGTGTGCCTGCAGAAGTCTGTTTTTACCTTTTCATTTTTCATCTTTTCATTAATATATTGCCACATTCATATATCATGCATTTTACTGCATTGCTATTGCACTGGTCCGGATTACTCAGGAGGTGTGAAGAGCCGGAATGAGTCGGGATTTTGGGGAGAAAGGGAAAAGAAAGCGATAAATATCTGAAATAAAGTCTAGTTTCAAAGGAGGCGACTCATCCTCGACCAAATGAGGAAGAGGATGAGGAAAGGAGGCGTGAAAAAAGGGGGGCAATGACATCTCCTGTTGAAGTCATCTCTCTCTGTTTCCCTCTCTCGCTTTTAGTTTCTCTTATCCTCTTCGCACTGTTCTCCTCCTCCTCCTCCTCCTACTGCTTGTGGATGTCCTCGCTCCGGATGATCTTGTAAATGATCCAGTAGAAAATGTTAAAAATGAGGAAGACGAGCGGGAAGGCCACGCGGGACACCGTGTCGATGCGCTTGGCCCGGCCGATGAACAGCTTCTTCATCTCCTCGATGCTCTTCTCGGGCGCCGCCGAGGCCGGGGCGTTGTTGTTGTTGCCCTTGATGGCCATGCCGTCTTTGGCCTGCAGGCAGGCGGGGCCCATGCCGTAGCCGGGGAAGCTGAAGCGCCCCTCACCTGTCTCATCCTCCTGCAACACAGGCCAAGACTCAGGCTGTTAGGAACCAGAGAAAGACGTTACTGTTGGAGGTGTGTGTGTGTGTGTGTGTGTGTTTGTCAGTTAATTACAGAGAATGTTCCAGATGACATGAAGGTGAAAAGTGTGTCACTGCTACCTGATTATTCAGCATACCATTCATTCATAACAGAGCATTCATAAGACAGCTTTACTTCAGGAGCCTGACATCATGACATCTATGCTGCTGCTGATCTGTTTTCCACTGGTCACTGAAATGAAAGCTGATTTGTTAATGAACCTTTAGGATCCAGAAGAGAAGCACTACTTATTTATTTTATCAAAAAGCTGCTGTGTGCACGCCATCCATGAATCATGAGCTGAGCACTGATCACACAGCTCGAGTCTCGCCTCCGTAAAAGTCATCAACAGGAGATGAAGCGTGTTTATCTGAGCCGTCATGGAGACCGAGGCGGGTTGGACTGGATTGATTGACGTTCGCTGCACTCAAGGTTATGGCGTGTGGCGTTTTTCACCCAGATATTGGAAGTCCTATCTGCGCAGTCAGCCAGCCTTTTTCATTACAGGAGACACGCTGACGTCCTTATCTGCTTCAGAGACTCAAAACAAACACTGTGATGAGCTGAGAGACGCTGAAATAAAGAGTCCTCTAAAGCAGGAAATTAAAAATGAGCAGACTAAAATGATTACCAGTCATCTTTGCTGGGGTTCATATTTTTGGTAATTCATGCAGGAATGCGAGCTGTGTTCCCTGAGGGGAAAGCCTATCAGCGGGGCATCTTTGCAGTGCATTCTGGGTAAAAAAGAGGAACATTTTGTGACCAGAAAACAAGCAGGAAGGCAGCCTGAACTGTTGGCAGCAGGAGGAGTGACGCTAAAGCTCTGCAGCAGCCAGTAAAAGACGACGCTCGACTCTGCTGCCACGTTGAATCATCAGTAAACCAATAATTAAAAAATACATGAATGAAATGGAGGTTAAAATGCCTCTAAAGGGAGGAAATGTTTGTCTCTGAGTCTGGATGTAAAGCTTTGTGGTGGAGATCCATTTTTAGCACCATGTCCCCGTTCTGTCCTTGCATCCACACCAAGCCATCTATTACTGTTCACACACACACACACACACAGGGTGTCTTACATTAGCCACGATGCTAGCCGACCTCTGGCCGTCCTTCAGTGACGCTGCTAAACTATTACAGATGTTCTGCTTTATTCTCCCTGCCATGTGATTAATGTGGAGGAAGGAGGGACGTGAGGAGGAGGCACAATGAGGGAGGAGGAGACGTGACGAGGGAAAGAAAGAGAGGAGGACAAGGAGGAGGAGGAGGACAATGAGGGGGGATGAAGGAGGAAGAAATGCAGCCTGACGGACACTGTTTCAGTCAGAAGAGCCACTGAACCCAAACCTTCACTGTTAGATGGACCAGGTGATTCATGGATGGATGGAGGAATGGATGGATGGAGGGATGGAAGGATGGAGGGATAGGTGGATGGAGGAAGGGAGGGAGGGATGGATGGAGGGATGGAAGGATGGAGGGATAGGTGGATGGAGGAAGGGAGGGAGGGATGGAGGGAGGGATGGGTGGATGGGTGGATGGATGGATGGATGAAGAGATGGAGGGATGGATGGAGGGATGGCGAGATGAGGGATGGATGGATGGAGGAATGAGAGATGGAGGGATGAATGGATGGAGGGATGGAGAGACGGATGGAGGGATGGAGGGATGGAGAGATGGTTGGATGGAGGAATGGATGGATAGAGAGATGGATGGATGCATGGATGGTTGGATGGATGGAGGGATGGAGGGATGGAGAGATGGTTGGATGGAGGAATGGATGGATGAGAGATGGATAGATGCATGGATGGTTGGATGGATGGAGAGATGGATGGAGGGCAGGACAGGGGAGATAAACAGTTGTGGGAATAGAGCTTTGTCCTCTGGTTTGGACAGGAGAGGTAATTTATGTCCTTGTTTTAGGATGCAGCTCACTACTCCTCCTCCTCCTCCTCCTCCTCCGTCCTCCATCATTCTCCTCCTGCTCTCCTTCTGCATTACTGAAGCGTATGGACACTCTGCACAGAGCGGGACTCCTGGTGATTAACTCACAGCTCGTTTAAAAGGAACTAATTGCTCTAATTGATTCTGTTTTCGGCTGTGATCAGACTCAGTGAACTGGTCCTGGACCTCCTCCCTACGCTGCTTTGGTAGATCTGAATGACTGATTTCATTTGAATAGATTTTTATACAGTAGGTCTATGAACAGAGTTACAATGAGAGAACATGTGTTCATACATCTAGAAGCTTCAGTGACAACTGAGCTCTGATTGGACGGAGATGTTGAGCGTCGTAGCATCTCACCGCTAAAGGTTCAGAGATTAGCACGTCCAGCTTGGTGCCATCACTGCTGATCAGAAAGAGCTAAAGCTTATAATGTTAATGCACCAGTCTGCACAGAGCCAATAATCTGTAAAAGCAAATACTACTACCAATACTAATACTAGTACTAGTACTAATACTAAGCTTAATTATAGAATATAGATTAGCAAAAATGCATCGCTACAGCTTTAAATGTCATTTTTTTAGGGGAGATTAACGTCAGTATATTGTTTGACTCTTGGAGCAGAAACACAGGAAACAGATTTCTCAGATGGGGATGGGTCAGTTTTTCTAACATGGCGGCTCCAGAGCTCTGTGACAGAAGGTCATGTGGTCTCTGCCCCGTCACTGACATGTAATTCATCTTAAGGGCTGATATCAGAGCAGCTCTTCTCTGCTCACCATCATCTCCTCCTTTACTCATCAGAATAATATACCAAAAAGAATTAAGGAATTAATTAAATTAACTTTTGAATGAGAAGAGTGGATAAATAAAAGAGAAAGACAACATAAAGAAGTGCAACAAATAAATTAAGAGATGTTAAAAAAAAAGGCCAGAGGGAAAGTATAAATGTGTGGAGAGGCTGAGAGGTGGAGCTCTTAGCTCACTCATCCATCATGGTTCATATCTGTGTCTCTGCACATGGGATTAATGGAGCAGGTTAGCAGGAAGCAGGAAGCCAACTCTATCAGTCCTGCTGTCCTCCACCATCTCCTCTGCAAATATTACCCTTGGATACTTGTTTTAGAGACCCACATTTACATGAAACATGGCGGGAAGAGGTGTCAGCATCGACTAACGCCGGCATCAGTCTCTCCTGAACGAGGCCAGAGGAGGAATTCCTCGGCTTGCGTTCCGCTTTATGATTTCCCCCCAGAAGCAATTCCAGCCGAGCGCCGGGAAGGAAATCTATTAGAAATTTGTCTTTGCTGATCCATTTTCTGGTGGATTCGTTTCAAACCCCTCCTGTTCTCCCCTCTGCATCGCACCTCAATTAGGACCATTTGAGGCTTTTTATGGTGTTTCAGAATCAATATGTCAGCGGTGAGTGGATGATGTGAAATGAAAAAGGTCCAGCCTTCTGCTTAGAAATATATTTCAGTGCAGACTCATGCTCATGGTGTTTCAGACACATTGAGCTGTTTATTTTTCTAGCTTGTCCATAGATGTATCCTAAATTCAGAAAAGTTCAGGTAAGTTTCAAAGCAACACTTCTAGATCTTCATGTGTTCAGAAAAAACCTGCCTGCATTTTATTGTATTTTGCTGTTTATTTTTGAATATAGATATATAACCCATGGATAAGATGATCAGCTTTTCAGACATTTTGCTGATGATAGCAGAGCAGGAGGACATCTAGAGCTCCACCTGACCAAGGGAGCATCTCTAATAACAATAATAATAAAAAAGTGACTTCTTGATTCTCCATCCAGAGATCCATCCCTGCTTTTCTCTCTCTCTCTCTCTCTCCTCCATTTGTTTCCACTGGAGTCCCTGGTTGCATTAAAGCATGGTGTGTTAATGTCTCTCGCTCATTAAGCTGCTGACCTGGAATGATTATCCACATGATCTGCTGCTCTCTTCCTCTCTTTGTCCTCTTTCATCTGAAAAACATTGAGGGGAGCAGCGACACCTTTAGCTTCATGCATTAAATGGGATGTTTAAATCAGGTCAGTTGGGTTCACGTCAGCTTAAAATGGGGTTAAATTTAGCCTCTGATGTCTGATAGGAAACAGTTTTCATGCTGACCCTCCTCAGAAACTCTCTTATGTTCACACCTATGAAAAACAACGCACTGGGATTCATTTTTTTATATCCCACGAAATTTATTCATGTTTATTCTTAGTCCCTTTATTCTATCATCTCTTGGTCCTTATCTCTGCACTGTGTTTATATATTTATATGTTCATATGTCATGCACCAGAATACCAAAAACCTAAACTTTCTGATTTAATCCATGTAATAATGAACCAGGAGGTAAAAAGACAGGAGGTGAGTTAATCATCATGTAACTTCAAGAAGCAACTTCCATAGTTATTTTATCCCAAACCACATTTTTTCCTGAACCTAACCAGGTTGTTTCCTGTGAAGATGGAAGTTTATTTTGAAAAGACTGCATGCTATTCATAGGAGCGTGAGGATACGCTGATAACAGATGATAATAGACGGTGCAGAGGACAGACCGGAGAGATACTGCTGGTTAAAATAGTCAGCAGATGAGTCAGACTGGTTCCTGAACACGTCATTCATCAGGTGGTTCCAGTATCCGTCCTAAAGGTCAGTCCTCTTGTTAGAGCACACAGAGGTTGATGAGAGTCCATGTTTGAACTAATCCAGCAGCTTCTCAGAGCACAGTGAGGTCAAGAGGTCAGGCAACCACATAAATATGGATATTAATCTGCAAGGTAATATGTTAATCTGGTTCCACTGAGGAAAATTCAACACATATCAGAGCTACTGGAGAGTCCTCTCTGACTGCCGTCAATTCACCTGTCAACCATCACTGATCAATGATCAATGATCACTGATCGCCTCTTAATCCTGACGCTCTCTTATCTTTAATCCCAAAGCTGAACATCCTGTTAGATCAACGCATTCACAGCAAACCAGCATGTGAAGAAATCACCAAGTCACAGCTAACGAACTGATTATAGCCGATCAATCGTGTCATTCTGAAACATGGAGGTCCTTCAGGCCTCTGCTCCAAAACATGGAGGTCCTTCAGGCCTCTTGTCCAAAACATGGAGGTCCTTCAGGCCTCTGCTCCAAAACATGGAGGTCCTTCAGGCCTCTGCTCCAAAACATGGAGGTCCTTCAGGCCTCTGCTCCAAAACATGGAGGTCCTTCAGGCCTCTGCTCCAAAACATGGAGGTCCTTCAGGCCTCTGCTCCAAAACATGGAGGTCCTTCAGGCCTCTGCTCCAAAACATGGAGGTCCTTCAGGCCTCTTGTCCAAAACATGGAGGTCCTTCAGGCCTCTGCTCCAAAACATGGAGGTCCTTCAGGCCTCTTGTCCAAAACATGGAGGTCCTTCAGGTCTCTTGTCCAAAACATGGAGGTCCTTCAGGCCTCTGCTCCAAAACATGGAGGTCCTTCAGGCCTCTTGTCCAAAACATGGAGGTCCTTCAGGCCTCTTGTCCAAACGCTCCTACCTCAAGGAGACAGGAAATACCTTGTTTATCATTTCTCATGGAGGCTCTCATGTATTAGATGACTGCACTCCATTACCCATAATTCTTCACAGTCAGCCTTTTTTCATTGAGAGCCTCTGTTCATCTAAAATCACTCGTTTGCATTCTGCAGCCCTGAAAACAGTCCTGACTGAAAAGGAGGAGAGAGGCAGAAATGTTCCACTTTGGTTTCTCTTTTTCAGTCTCGTCTGTGTTAAACAGGCGAGCTGCTGCCAGGCGGCCTATCCTTCAACGATGACTACAGCTATTGATGTGATCCCTGTGCAGCTGTTCCCCTGAGCCAGCAGGGGGAGGTGTCCCTCTGCCTGGCTCTTCCTCTCCTCCTCCCTCTGCTGCAGCATCCCTTCACTCCGTGCCCACGCTCTGTCTTTCTAATTAGACAGGTAGCCTCAGTCCGATTGCTCTTCCTCTCTTCACACTATCAGTGTCACTAAGGAATCAATAAAACATCAGGGTGGAAACCCCAGAAATCAGCACAACTGGGACGACCTGGACTGCTGCTGCTGCCTGCACAGCAACGAGGCAAAGCAGCTTCAATTCTGCCTCCTTCATCAAATGTCAGCCGAGCAATCAGATCGATCAGACTCTGTCTTTCCTGATAATTCCCAGAAAAGCTCGGCTAATGCGTCCAGAAAGCACAGAACTAGTCGGCCATGGTTCAGGCTTTAGTCCAGGACTGTTTAAGAGCAGCACACATGCGTCTAAGAGCTGAACCGAAGCTGTAAGGTCCCAGAGACTGGCAGCCATTCATCACTGCTGTGACCATGATCACAGTAAACGAATCCCTCCGCTCTAATCCGACCATCCTAACACAGTTAGCATACAGAACTGAAGCTGTGTGCTAAGCACGCTGCTCACTGTGTCCTCACTGATGCAAACACAGACAGTTAGCCTCCTGTTTACTGGTCATCGTTCCACAGAAACACATGATCCCCTGGAGAAGCGTCACTGATGCATTTAATGTCAAGCCGTTCACGCTGTTAGCGCTACAATAAAAAAAAAAAAAAACTTATTTATTCAACAAAGCAACAAAGTTCTGCGAATGACTTGTGTTTTATTCATGCAGGAGTTATTGATTGGAAATAAATGATGTTCACTGTGATGCCTGAGGAGCAATCACTGAAAAACATAAAAAAAAAAACTGTTCTGATATAACTGATGTGACTACAGCAGCTACGATAACGCTAACGCTAATGCTAACCTCCACAGGAGCTGGTTTTAACACTTAACAACATGAGGCTAAAAACATGGTCAGCAGACTCCTCACTGTAACATTCTCCTGCCTCCTTCTGATGTAGAATAAAATAGTTTTTTATTTATCACCTGCCACTGCAGCAATGCAATAAATAATAATACTGGAATAAATATTTTATGTGTACTAAATAAAAAGGAAGAAAACATTTTTTAATTGCAAATGAACTGTTAATTAAACACAATTATTAGCGGAATAAAATGTGTTTTTACTATTTGTTATGTGACCTGTAGAGTAAAATAATAAAAAAAACAGTGTAAATGAGTTTGAACAAAAAACACCTAACTGTGATTAAATAAATGTGAATAATTAATTAATAAATGTAACGTGAATATACCTAATAATATAATAACATACATGATGTTAACATGCTCTATTTCCTTCTTGCTCTGCAGAAATGTTTCCTCTGATAATAAAAGAGAGTAAAAGACGCTCCATCGTTTCCTTTGTTTTTGGATAAAGAGGAGAGGCGATGGAGGCTTCCTCTGCAGAGAGCTGAACGCTGACTGATCGCCCTCTCTGAGCCATAATGGAGGTCTGTGGATCACATTAGACTCACATTAGAAGGACTGGACAGAGACGTTAATGAAGAACGTGTGATGCCCAAGAACTCTCTCTCTCTCTCTGATGATCTTATTGAGGGATAAATTTAATCTGCAGGTTTTTTCAGTGTGCTAGAAATAAAGAACAAATAGGTGAGCAGCTGAATATAAAACTGTTTTACACTTTTCAATGATTCCTACATTTGGAGTGTTTTCTAGACAGCTCTCAGTGAAATCCTGTTTCAGATGCATCTTAAAAAAACACCTTAAATTCCTCTCCTGTCCTCAGAAGTCCTTTTAGTTCTTTAGTGGGAAACACTGGTGTTTTTTTTTTAAATTTTGTTTTTAGTTTTAGTTTTCACTGTTCCGTGAGAGTAGCGGGATTGCGGCGGGGGGAGTGGGTTTGCAAAATTCGGTTATTTGCAGAGCCCTACTCTGCGTGATGACGTAACCGGCGTTGCAAACAGAATTGAAGTGACTGGATCGTCCTCATTCATCAGATATCTGATCCAGCTAATTAGTCAATATCGGATCGGTGCATCCATCCATCCATCTTCTCCCTCTTATCCTCTCATAGGGTCAGGGGGGCTGGAGTCTATCCCAGCTGTCTTAGGGTGAAAGACAGGGTACACCCTGGACAAGTGTCCAGTTCATCACAGGACACATAGAGACAGACAACCACTCACACTCACATTCACACCTACGGTCAATTTAAATTAACCAGTTAACCTAATCCCCATGCATGTTTTTGGATGGTGGGAGGAAGCCGGAGTACCAGAGAGAACCCACACAGACATGAGGAGAACATGCAAACTCCACACACCGGGATTCGAACCCAGTACCTTCTTGCTGTGAGGTGACAGTGCTAACCACTACACCACCGTGCTTCCCGGATCGGTGCATGTCTATTTATAATTATAATCCAATCAATTTTTATTGCTTTTGACTTAAAGTGCTTTATTTGGCAGCTCATCATTTCAAAATAAATACCTTGGTTAGGTTTGGAAAACATGCTCTGAAAGCACCACACACTTGGCTTTAATGTGATTTGTAATAAACAGTGTGGTTGATTTATTCTTTCTGCAGATGCAGTTTATTGGTGAAGTATTATCATTTATTAGTATTTTTTATGTGCTGTATTGAATGTATTTGACACTATGCTGTATTTGTCCTCTTCTTATGTCTTATTCTCATGCTGTGTTGCTTAATCTGTGTTCATTCAATTTTCATTTAACATTAATTTCCACTTTCAGTAACATCTCTGTCATCCGTGTGACACGTTTCACCAAATCGCCTGACGATGCTACGAGTCCATTTATTTTTCAACACGTGTGCTTGTGGTGTGAAAGGGCAGAAGTAAGTGCTTAAGTGTGGATTCACATACAATCGCCTCCTGTTCCATGTTGTAGGTAGAAAATCCCTCATAAATAAATCACACAGTCACCTGAGTTCACCTGGAGGCAGGAAAAGCCCATCAGTGTCATGAGCTCAGCTTCTGTCCTTTAACAAACTTTAAAAGATAAAAAAGCTCCTGCAGCTCCAAAACTCAAATTATGCCTGAATTCACCTCCTGCTTTCATCATGTGAGCAGAAATAAACTGAACAGAAACAAAAGGTTTGATGATGATGATGTGGATCAGTCCTGAAGAGAGTGAGAGAGCGAGTGATTCACCTGAAAGTGCAGCAGCAGCCGGACCAATAATCTAACTCCTCCCCACCATCACAGCTCTGAGGATTACAACAGCAGGATTTAGGGTTTATAGTTTTTTTTTTAGAAATCTTTTATTAACTCAGGCTCATGTGGAACAATCGAATTTAATTTGGCGACATAAAATAATCATGCCTCAGTCATGCCTCGTTTATGAAACAGAATCAGAAACTTTATTTATCCTCAGTTTATCAGTAGATATTAGGGCAAAGAAAAAACAGAAGTGTCCATAGAGACAGTCAGTATAACACGAATTAGATAAAAGTAGATAAAAAATGGATAAATTAATAATGAAAGATGGGTCAGAAGTGATAAAGAGGTAATCTGAGGGGTTGAAAGATGATAAAGAAAAAATACATTTCTGCCACATAACAGCATGAGATGGTTTTAGTTTTGTATGAAAATATGCTGAGTAAGCTTCCTTTTGTTGTGCTTTGCCTTATTGTTCTTTAGTGAACTGGTTTCTTTTATATTGATCGAATGTGAGTCTCTTATCAACATTAGTTATGAAAATAATCCTGAAAATGACTCGAGAGGAACATGAAGAAATCCTCCATAAGGATCTCTGTGCAGAAGTGTGACCGTCGTCACTTTACCAGCCCTGTGAGGACACTCGGTCCTCATAAATACAGAAACACGCCAACACGCTCCCACACACTAAAACACGTCAAACTCGATCAAGCAGCTCCGGTCATGGAGACACGAACACATGCCCTACAACGACAAAACGCACGACAGCGCTCCTGAACGCACTCATGCATGCTGAGCTGCATGGCGCACACACACACACACACACACACACCTTCCCTGCAGCTCTGACAGCTTTACTCGTTCATCAATGCAGCAGCTTCAGGTTGACACAGAAGTGATTGATTAAACGATTCAGAGACATAAACCAACGACAGGAAGTAAAACAAGCTGATACTTCCCACCGGCTATTTTACCGAATATCTTAAAATCAAATGGAATAAAGTGACAGATCTTTTCATCTGAAGCAGCCCTCACAGGCCTGGAGAGATTTTCTTCGATTAAGATTTAATCCAACAAAAGCAGAAGTCAAAGATTCAACCCCAGGTAGTTTTGTTGCCTAAACCTAACCAAGCTGTTTCCTGTGAAGGCAGAGGTTTATTTTGAAAAGACTGCAGCAGAAGTTAAACAGAACTTTCATAGAAAAACACACAAAAGTGAAGAACTTCTGTAAAATATCGTTCAAACTGCTGCACAAACTACCTCCTCTGTCTCCTTTTATGTGATATTTTATCACTTTGCTGCCTAATTTGCCCTTTAGCTTCCTTTATTTATCTTTTATCTTTGAATTATTGCTCGATGATCGTTATGGACAGTAAAGGAAGTATTTCACTGTACCGCTCACATGACAACAAACACTTTAAATCTTAAACATAAAGCCCCTTCCTGTTTGCTGACATCTTATTAATGTTGTTAAGGTGAAGAATGAACTTTAAAGCTCTTAAAAAGTATCTCTGTTTCCATGGTAACTGAAAAAACCTCCTGATGAGGATCATGTGAATCCAGAGGTGGCCTCTTGACCTTACGTAACGTTAATACGCCTTTCTGAGACGCTCTGTTAGGAGGGCTGCCGTCAACGCTCTCTTTTCTCCTGAATGATGCATTTCCACAAAAAAAGCAAACAAAAGTTTCTGAGGGCAGACTTTCTCTGTTCCCACACTGTGAATCCATTACAAGCCTCGGCTCAGTTTGGTCCATCAAACATTGACGCCCTGTGTTTCAGCTCCACACAAAGCTGATATCAAACACACAGACAGTTTGTCTGGAGGGGAGCTGCGAGTTTAATTCAAACTGCATTCGTCGTGTTTGTGATGCCAAACATCAGCAGCAGAGGATTTACAAACCGTGGTGCTGCTCTTCAGCTCAGCTTTAAGCTATTTGTCTCTGCTCTGTTTGGGAGTTTGGACTCAGCTGACCACTGGAAAACAGAGCTCGTCTTTACTTATGTCTTTAACCAGCTGGAGGACACTTTAAGAGTTTGATTTCAGTGATGTCCTGACACTTCAGCTGATCTCTGGTGAACAGGTGAAAACAAAGTGAGAGAGCGCTCACCTTCATGTGTCGTCGCCTCCGTCTGAAGCGCAGCAGCTCCTTGTGTTGGCGGGCGATGAAGTTGACGGCGGCGTACTCCAGCAGGGCCGAGAACACAAAGAGCAGACACACTGCCATCCAGATGTCGATGGCTTTAACATAGGACACCTGTAGAGGAAGAGGAGGAAGAGGAGGGTCTAGTTTCCTGAAAAATACCGTCTTCACATGGTCGAGTCCTAAAAACTTCTGATCGATGATTTCTGTCCTTCATAAACTTCATAAATCACCTCAAAATCAGGAATCAATCAAGTGAGAGGACAGAAAAAAGAAAATAATGTCATAAATGTTCACTAACGATATTTTCTTTCTCCCAGATGAACAGAAAACCCAATTTCACAACAAGTTTTCTTTTTTGCAGAAACAGAGGGTGGAGACATTGATGTTAAAACAGAGGCATCGCCATGGTAACGACCTGTCAATCATCAGGTAGCTGTGCCCTAAAGCATCCTCTGCTTTCTGGTCTGTTTGACTCTAAATGACCATGAAGACGAGAAACTAGAGACTGAGAGCATAAAGTCATGTTTACAGTGTTTACTGAGGGAATCATTTTCTATCAGACTGATCTGGAACCAGAGGAGTCGCCCCCTGCTGGCTGATAGCGAGAATGACGGTTTAGACATTGAACTACTGTTGTATTGTGAATCGTTGTGGTCGGGAAGAGTTTAGATTCTTACAGTAGTTTGAACAGGGTGGTGGACAGAAAGCTCGATGTCTGCACTGAGCAGTGTGCTGTGAGGCAGGATGGACAGACTAAGTCCACATCATGAGGGCTAAATGAAGTCTGCTCAGATCATTGTGTGATCACTATCTGCCCACCAAGTCTCCACCAGCACTTACACTCAGAGGGAGATCCCTGCTCTGTCACAGAGCAGAAAACCACAATCAGCCGTTTGAAATCCAATTAAAGTGTGTGTAAAGATCACACACACACACACACACACACACAGCGCTTATCATCGCCTCTCCGCCTTCTTGTGATTCATGCTCGTCTGCGCCGAGTCGGATGCACATTTATGATTCCCCCTCAGAGCTGCTGAGGCCTAAACGGTCAACTGGTTCACTCGGTTTGGTGGTCATCGAGGCAGATAGAGGAAGAGGAGGAGGAGGAGGAAGAAGAAGAGGAGGAGGAAGGGGAGGAGGAAGAAGAAGAGGAGGAGGAGGAAGAAGAGGAGGAGAAGGAGGAAGAAGAGGAGGAGGAGGAGGAAGAAGAGGAGGAGGAGGAGGAAGAAGAGGAGGAGGAAGAAGAAGAAGAGGAGGAGGAAGAGGAAGAGGAGGAGGAAGAAGAAAAGGAGGAGGAAGAGGAGGAGGAGGAGGAAGAAGAGGAGGAGGAGGAAGAAGAGGAGGAGGAAGAGGAGGAGGAGGAGGAAGAAGAGGAGGAGGTTTTTAAGGCATTCAGGAGGCCAACAGTGTCAAAAACTAAACTATAACCTGTCACTTTATAGAAAGAAGACAGCACCTTCTTGTCACTGGGCAGGATTTAGATTTGGACACTGTATGTATTTCTGTGGGACATTATCCTGCAGTGTGTTTGGACATACAGTAATTATTGAATTATTTTCAGATATAACTCTCTAAATGTCTGCTTGTCTGGAGACGCTGAGAAACACCAAAGGTTGGACATCATGTCTCTAACACTTCAGTAGAAATACTTACAATTATATTTTTTACTTTATTTTGCTTGTTAAATTGCTTAAAAGTAGAAAATGAGGAAACCTAATCACATCACATAATCTAATCACCAACGTTTCTCATCAATAATTGACCTGAATGATTGTTGTTCTCCATCTTCTTCTAAGATGACATTTACTAATTTAATGGATTTAAAGCCTCTTTAAATTTCACTTTAAATGACCAGTACTGTGTTTCTGCACTTTCTGCTCAGTTAACCATGCATACAGCAGATCAGCTTTGCTAAATAGTGCTCCACTATCTCCTCATGGCGTCTCCTCCTTCCTCGTCTCCTCTTTCCTCACCTGACACAGTGCAGCCGTCCTCTGTAGCAGTGTGTTTAGGGGTGTGTGTGCTATCAATCGCACAGACACACACACACACACACACACACACTCAGAGAGATGTGTGTGTGCAGCATGCCCACCTAAGCTCAGCTGTGCTGTGTGATCATTATTGTGACAGCTGAACTGCAGAGGAATCACGGTTCACTTGTTCAATTTTTAGAGCGCATGAAGCACCTAATGTCAACAAACACTGTGTGTGTGTGTGTGTGTGTGTGTGTGTGTGTTAGGGATTACAGCTTCCCTGGACATAATTATACAATCCTACTGGCTCACGCAAAGTCTGGCTGCTTTTTTTTCCTCCCCCCTTTTAATCTGAAAATCCCCCACAGGAA
Source organism: Synanceia verrucosa (assembly GCA_029721515.1). Lineage (NCBI taxonomy): Eukaryota > Metazoa > Chordata > Actinopteri > Perciformes > Synanceiidae > Synanceia > Synanceia verrucosa. Next base: position 571,617 of record CM056553.1, read on the forward strand.
AAGATTTCTCTCAGTTTTTAATTTTTTTTTTTTTCTCATCTTTGTTTCCTTGAAGTTCCTCTGTTGAATGTCTCTTTTTCATCCCTTCCTCTCTCTCTCTTTCATACCTCCATCTGCCTCGTTTTCCCCTCAAACACAAATATATCAGTGAAAAGCACATTTTACTTTCTCTTCCTCCATCTTTCCCTCTTTTTTAAAAATAAATCTCCAATGTCTCTGCAGATTTTATAGTTCTCTGCACATCTATTCTCTCTCACTTTCATTATTTTTTGTGCCAGTCCTTCACTTGAAATAGCGTGGAATATATATATATATACGTATATATGTGTGTGTGTGTGTATATATATACACACACACACACACACACACACATATATATACGTATATATGTATATATATATATATACACACTTCAATATTTCTAAAAATCAAAAGGTGTGATACTTTATATTGTGCATAAAAATATGTTTATGGAACCAAGGCTATTATTCAGACTGTTTTTTTTAATATTTAATTACTTATATGATCGCTGTCATCACTGTTTGTGCGTCATTATATTTGAAGGAATAGATCTATATTTAAGGGAGAGTGTCTTAGCATCTGATTAGCTTAGCTTAGCATAAAGACAGGAAGTAGCAGGAAACAGTCAACATAATCCACGTGTGTCTGAACCGGATTCATCCAGTCTGCTCGTCAGGTGCGTTTGATTCGTGCTCACCTTGGGCAGGGAGGCTCTGGAGCCGGAGCTCTGCGTGGTCATGGTCAGCACCGTGGTGATGCCCAGACCCACCCGGGCCGGAGCGGCGTCCATGTTGATCCAGAAGGAAACCCAGGACAGGATGACGATGAGCAGCGAGGGGATGTACATCTGGATCAGGTAGTAGCCCATCTGACGCTCCAGGTGGAAACGAGCCTCGATGCAGGTGAATTTACCTGCAGGAGGACAGGAAAGGCAGAAATAAGGAGTCTGAGGAAGTCTTTTCTGTCAGACCTCCTGTCACCTTACAATGAAAACATGAAGTTTCTGTGACACTAATCATCCTGTTTGTGATCCTGAGCGTCTGCTGATCTAGAACCTCCCGTTAACATCACCGTGGAAATGAACCTGATGAACACATTAAGAGGTGTGAGCTGATGAAACAGAAGATCACTGATGAGACAAAAAATCAACGATAATGAGGCTGATTTTACAAACATCATGTTTGTCTGACGAGAAAAAACAAACCTTCGAAGCCTCCCTCTGCTTGTTTAAATCATTTCAAATGAAAGCGTTCTTACTGTGTAATGAGAGGAGGCTCATGATACTTAAAGCTTCAAAAGCTGAGCCAATCACTTTGTCTCAGTGGGTGTCCTGTTTTTCATAACTCAATGGGAAATGATTTTTTGAATTTTGCAGCACATCAAGAACAAGACGACTCCAGGAAAAAAGAGATAATAAGGCTCTGCTTTAAAGTAAAAGGTTCTGTCATGGCTTCCCCCCGAGGCTAGCGGTGAATTCATTATTATCATCATCTGAACGCCGGAAAAACAGGTGGAGACGACGAGGGAGACGTTAAAAGACACCCAGAGAGAGAAAGAGGGATTAGAGAAAGGAGGAGTTGTTGGACTGTCTGCTGGTGAAAAGGAGGATAAGCCAGAGAGACAAAGTTGACAGCTTTGAGACAAAATGTCATCTTTCCTCAGCGCTAAGCCACAGCGAGAATCACGAGTGGAAAATCAGAGAGACACAAATGCTCGGCTCTGCTGAATCTCAAATGAAAGCGAAGAGGCTAAATGCTTGAACACAAACACAGCAGGTGGTTCGGCTGCTTGATGCAGTGAGAGAGGCCTCAGAGCTAAATGTCATAAAGCAGAGACTATTTCTGAATTATTAAAGACAGAAAACGTGCATTCATGAAAAACCAGACAACAAAAGACTGACTGAAATAATGGAAGCGTTAATTTCAGCATGGATCAGTCTGTTCACCTGCTCTGAGTCATTACAGGTAACACACTAATGGATTTACAGCACAAACACTTCACAAAGATCAGTGCTAATAGACATGAAGTGGACTTCTTTTACTTGGGTCTCATTTGTGCAGGTTTAGCGATTAACGGTGAATCTTTTTGCTAAATTGTCTGTCTTTTTTTGACCTCCTGCAAGTCAGGATTTATTAAATTCTACGCAGAAAGGTATTAGAGACATGCAGAAATTGTGACTGTACAGGAAGACATAAAGAAGAGTTCAAATAAGACTAATAAATCTGAAGTGTCACAGATTATAAATGTGACACGGATGCATTTATTTACTCTTTCCAGTTTGACTCTTGTTGTTGTTCTGACCATCAGGACATTTGGACAGGTGGACAGGTGGACAGGTGTTTGATCCTGCTTCACCTCCTGAGTCTCTACAGTGTCTGTCCAGATTTCTAACATGTCCAAAACGTTGCATCACATATAGTCTTTTTTGTCCTAAAAACAGGAAGTAAATGTGATGTAAAAAAAAACAAAACGTTGGCTGACATCCTGAAGCTTTAACGATCCCAAACCTTCAGTTCATCTCTAACAGCTGGACTCTTTCACTGGATCATGACTTTGTGTTTTCTTCCCCTCAGTCTGGGCTTCAGGTTTTCGTCAAGCTGACGTTTCCAAGGTGAAGAATGAGAATTTGCTCAGTTTAAACTGGGTCAATAATCAGAGTGCTGTCAGTTTGGAAACCTCCTGAGCAGATATTAGACTTTAGTCTCTCTCTGTACCACAAGTCAAACCTCTGTGATGACATTTCTCCATCAGATGAACAAGTCCTAACGCTGCACATGGGCATAAAAACAGTCAGCGTTTGACTTAACTCTCTGCATTAACTTGGTTCGATATGGATTTCTTAGGAGTGAACTGTCCAACACCGTACAGAAGCTCTGTTCGTCCTTGTGGATGTTTATGCTGTCAGCATGATGCCATGAGAGGAGAGAGGAGGAGGAGGGATGGAGTCCACCTCCTCATCCCTCTGCTCCTGTTTTACTCCAATACACAAGAAGTAGTTTGTAAGTGGAAATGTAAAATATAAGAGTCCATTTATTTTCATTTCTATTTGATTTCCTAGCAAGAATCTGCTAATCAAACGTTCTGGTCATTAAAAGATGAAAACATCAGTATTCTGGAGACAATGCTGCAGCTGTGACATAAAAAACACACTAAAAGTGCTCCAAAACAACGTGCATGCAGATAATGACATTAACACACTGCAGCAGTCTTATTTACATCAGAGTACAGCAGCAACACTAACAAACGTCCCCTCCTCTCCTTCTGTAATGTAATGAGAGCGCCGAGGCTCATAATAAACCAGCAGAGAGCAAGATGGCCGACGAGCCATTTAATCAAAGGAGATCAATGGAGGCAGCCTCATCAATTAGAGTTAACCCTAAAAGACTGGAGAGAGGAGGAGGAGAGGAGGAGAGGAGAGGAGGAGAGGACAGGAGGAGAGGAGAGGACAGGAAGAGAGGAGAGGACAGGAGGAGAGGAGGAGAGGACAGGAGGAGAGGAGAGGAGAGGAGGAGAGGAAGAGAGGAGAGGACAGGAGGAGAGGAGAGGAGGAGAGGAGAGGAGGAGAGGAGAGGACAGGACAGGAAGAGAGGAGGAGAGGAGAGGAGGAGAGGAGAGGAGGAGAGGAGGAGAGGACAGGAGGAGAGGAGAGGACAGGAAGAGAGGAGAGGACGGGAGGAGACGACAGTACAGGAAGAGAGGAAGAGAGGAGAGGACAGGACAGGAAGAGAGGAGGAGAGGAGAGGAGGAGAGGAAGAACTGATTTATGGCAGTGAGGAGAGGAGAGCTTTAAGTGCTGTCAGGAGGAGAGGAGAGGAGAGGACAGGAAGTGTGAGAGTGAGAAAGTGTGTGTGTGTGTGTGAGGAGTGTGTGTGTGTTTGTGTGTGTGTGTGAGAGTGAGAGGGGAGGAGGAGAGAAAGAGGACAGGAAGAAGGAGGGAAGGAGAACATGACAGCAGCAGGAGGAGGAGGAGAGGAGGAGAACTGATTTATGGCAGTGATACACTTCAGAGCTTTAAGTGCTGTCCATGTTTTCCATCTGATGAGGGCCTGTGTGCGTGTGTGTGTGTGTGTGTGTGTGTGTGTGTGTGTTTGTGTGTGTGTGTGTGTGTGTGTGTGTGTGTGTGTGTGTGTGTGTGTGTGTGTGTGTGTGTGTGTGTGTGTGTGTGTGTGTGTGTGTGTGTGTGTGATCTCGGTCAGTCCACCACTTTGATCAAAATAACTCTAAACTAAATAAAGTGAATGTAAACCTGATCTAACACTGAATAAACAGCTCACTGTTAATATTTAAGCTGCCCTCATAAATCATTTTTAACAGAACTACAAAAACAATAGTCTGTAATAAACCATATATCCTGTGAAATATAATGAGCAGAAATTAATGTAATGTTATTCTGGACATTCAGAAGAAAACACAGAATTTCATAGAAAAATATAATATAAATATAATAAATTTAAATTTCTCTCCAAACAGGTCATTTTAAACTAAACCTTGATGGATTTACACCGTTCATGTTTAAAAGTCTTTAAAACTACAACCATAACCCCAGAGACGATACTTTCCCCTCAAAATGTAAGTCAGAATGAGGATAATTAGGTAATAAACAGGTTATAAATAGGTGATAATCAGGTCGGCCTCATGGAGCTGGCATGTGTTCTAGTGGGTTTCACATCAGGACATTTAGAGGGAACAGCGTTAGTGTTATCATGTTTTAGGTAGCAGTGAGGACATCCAGACTGACACCAAAAAAATGATAAAGATTAAAAGACAATCATCTACCAGACTCAGCACATCGTCAAATGACATCACGTTGTACTGCAGCAAAAACTGATCCAGCTCCAGCTTTGGTTAGGTTTAGGCAAAGGTCGGGGTAAAGGTTCGGTGCTGGATAAACTGTGAACATGTCAGCAGGCAGAAAACAAAAAGCTCCCTGCAATGCAGCAGAGAGAGCGATTAGTATTTCAAACAGGGCTGTTTCTATCAGAGGGTGTGTGTTGGATGGATGGAGGGATGGAAAGACAGAGAGAGAGAGAGAGAGAGAGAGGTGCAGGTAAATGCTCGCTCTCTCTTGGAGTCACAATAGACTGCAGCTAATGAATCTGAGCACCTTAATTCCTTCTTAATGCTTGATTAGGAGGCAGCACTATGAGTGAACGCTAACACACATAAGCTAACACACAAGCTAACACGGCAGTAGCTCAGTCTGTAGTGACTTGGGCTGGGAATCAGAGGGTCGCCAGTTCAAGTCCAGGTGGGACCATATGTGGAGTGTTGACTGGTAGCTGGAGAGGTGCCCGTTCTTCCTCCTGGGCACTGCCGAGGTGCCCTTGAGCAAGGCACCGAACCCCCAACTGCTCGGGGCGCCTGGATATGGGGCAGCCCCCTCACTCTGACACCTCTCCTCTAATGCATGTGCATGTGTTGTTTCATAACTTGTGTTTCATGTGCAACTGAAAATAAATAAAATACTAACAGAGTGTGAATTGAAATTTCCCTCATTGAGGGACTAATAAAGGAAATCTTCTTCTTCTTCTTCTTCTTAACACACATGCTAACACATACAAGCTAACACACAAGCTAACACACATGCATGCTAACACACATGCATGCTAACACACACAAGCTAACACACAAGCTAACACACATGCTAACACACACAAGCTAACACACATGCATGCTAACACACAAGCTAACACACATGCATGCTAACACACACAAGCTAACACACATGCATGCTAACACACACAAGCTAACACACATGCATGCTAACACACACAAGCTAACACACATGCATGCTAACACACACAGTCACAGACTGGCTGGAGAGTAATAATCCAGAGATGAGATGAGAGAGGAGTGAAAATGAAGGGAGAGGAGGAGGAGTAAAAATGAAGGTAGAGGAGGAGAAGAGGAGGAGTAAAAATGAAGGTAGAGGAGAAGAGGAGGAGGAGTAAAAATGAAGGTAGATACCATATCAGATACCAAATATTTCTAGCTTTCTCTCACAGTGTCAGTTTCTGCTCATTAGACTCCTTTCAAAATAAATGACTGTCTTAAGTTTAGGCAACAAAATGACCTGTTTAGGTTTAGGAAAAGGTGGTGGCTTAAAGTAACTCCAGAAGTGATGCTAGATGAGAGGTGCAGGTACGTGTTTTTAGGCATGCCCTTCATATTTATTTAGTGGGATATTTATGAATCACAGTTTTTACATCTGTCTGCCTGTGCATCGTGTTCCCATGGCAACCCGGTTCACTGGAATAATACGTGGTTCGTCATTTTAGAGACGGCGCAGATTCAATTATTGAGACAGGAAAACACCATAAAAGGAGTCGTGATGATGTCATCATGGTGTGAGAGTGAGAGCACAGTTACGTGTATTTATATAACAAAGCAGTGGATTATCACTTGGTAGTCCCTAGAGTGTGTCTGTGTGTGTGTGTGTGTGTGTGTGTGTGTGTGTGTGTCTATGTGTGTGTGTGTGTGTGTGTGTGTGTGTGGCGGTGCTGAGTCGTGTCAAGGCTTTTCGTCTGGAGGTGGATCGTTCATCTCCTCAGTGGCGACAGCAGACGTCAGCCTCTGTGTGAGTGATGGCTCTGACTGTGAACTAATCAGCCTGCTGCACACACACACACACACACACACACACACACACACTCTGACCAGTGCTTTAGTGTTTTGGAGATTGATTTTTTTCGTTGATTTGTCGTTTTTCATTTTGTTTCCTTAAAAGACTACACTGGCTTAAAGTCATAATATTTTAATATGTTCCTGATATCCCAGACAGAATATTTAACCTCTCAATAATAGAACGAATGAATGTTAAATATGAAAATTTAACACTGTGGATATATTTTTGATAAATTCTTGCACTTCTGACCTAAAACAAAGTCTGTTTTTCACCAGAAGAGCCAGATTTTCAATATGTCCTCCTCTTATTCATGTCTTTTCTGTCTATTTCAGACAGCCACCTACTCAGCCTGATATATTTATATATACGCACATATTCGAGTGTTTTCTCTGGAGTGTAAGAATTGCCGACTGGCGAGGTGGACTGGACAGATGGTTTTCATCCACACTTGGAGGACCTGGAGGGGGAAACAGAGCGTGGCGTCCTCCCCCGTCCTCTCCGTCTTCTTTCTGCTGCTCTCACTTATTTTTTTCTTCTTCATCTTTTTTCTCACACAACTAAAATCTTTATTCATTTCCAAGGCCGTCCATCCGCTTCATGTTTTCATCTCTTCTGTCCTTTCTGCTATTTTCGGTCCATTTTCTCTGTCTTTTCTTTTCTTTTGTCCTGTTGTTGTCATCTTCTTATTATATTTTTCATTCATTTTCTATTTTCCTCCACTCTCATCCTTCTCCTGACCTATGATGTCCTGTTAATGTCAGTCTAATTCTAATTTCTAAACTTTTTGCACTTTTACTCAAAAGTCTGAATTTCAGAAAAGGTGAATAAGTCAAAAGTTTGTGGCTGAAACAAAGTTTGCAGCTCACAGTGTTTCTCCTCTTCACTGAGTCACTCTGAAAGTTTCATGACATTCAAGGGAAAGAAAAGAAAAACATATTTGGGGAATATTTCTATTGGTGCAGCGTTTCTCTGTTATTTGACACATTCAGATGAAAATGACTCATGACTCTTAATTTCAAAGAACATGGAAACATCTAAATATTATCCTCCCTTCATTAGACTCCTGCTTTAGGATATCTCTCCTCGTCTACTGCATCTCTTTCTCTCCATACTTTGATGTAAAACCTTGAACAGAAACATCATGGCAGCTTGATGGAAAGACAAAGTGATACCCACAAAGAGAAGGAAAAAGATGGAGGGATGAGACAGAAGAAAGGAGGTGTAGAGAGAAAATAAACTCCTCATGTTTCTCTTATTGGACGCTCTCACTGCATCAAACATCATGTTGGATTGTGTTTGTTCGTGATGCTGCTAACCTGTGTGTGTTTGCTTCCTGTGACGGGCCGGTGTTCACTACTGAACACTGAAATGATAATCACCTGTGTTGTAGTGCTTGGTGCAGTAGCGCAGGTCCTTCTCCTCTTTCAGGATGAACTGAGGTAGCGTCAGGCCGTCCGCCACCTGCACAGCTCCCTTCTCATCCCACTCGAATATGAGGTCGTTCATGGTGTATCCGACTGGAGGACAGAGAGCAGAGCAGGAGGATAGACCGCCTTCATCACCTCACCTTCAGTCTCTTTGAGGGTTAAAGGTCAAAACAGTCACTGCGGTCACATGGTAGGATCGTACTGGATTTCAACAAATTCAGTGATGCAACTCGGAGGGTGGTCTGTCCCAAAATCCACGTGCACATGGAGTTCCTTTAATTCAGAAAATGGTCAGTGACCTGGCTGACTCTGCTACGCTAGGTGGCGCTGTAACCCTTTCAACAAGTGGTGTTAGAACTACTTCCTGTTGACGGCTACTTCACAACAACAATAAATAATAAACTCTGTCTCCTGTGAGCTGTTGATTTCTTTGAAGCCATGGTATCGTTTGACTTTTCCGGCAACAGCATTACTATTTATGACGCCGTCGGCGCCTCATTCCACCTCCAGGTGAAATCCCCGGTGGAAAATTCTCGAGCACGCTCAGAACGTGAATACGATACGATCCTGTTCACGAGAGGCACAAAGCAGATGAAGGATGTCTCAAACCAGGGGTTCCTATCGGATCACGAATCCAGTCCCTATACGATCCTTAGCCAGTGCACATGAGTTCGATACGTGTTCAGTGCATTATATGATGAAGCTCGTCCATGTGCACGCAGTGAGTGTTCATGGTCAGAAGCTTCTGGTTATTTGCATCCATTTGCTCTTTGTTTGTCTGATGGCAGCAGACCTCCTGTAGATCTACAGAGCTCCTGGAAAAAGAAAAGGGTTACTCACAGCTCTCCAGCTGCATGATGCAGGTCTGGACGTCCATGGGGAAGTTCTTCAGATCCATGGGACAGGCCAGGATCAGTGTTATTCTGCAAACACACACACACACACAGCATCACTCAGTACTGAGAGGATTATCCAGCTCTGCCAGGATCAGGACGGCTCTGAAGGTGAAATAAATACACCTGTTCAGTCCACAAAAAAACACTATTTCCTCCTGTTTGAGCAGTTTTCTACAGAGACCACATGTTTGTTCATCACTTCATTAAAATTATACTGGAAAGGGATTTTTTTCTGAGGAACTTCACACTGACCAGCATGATGAGGAAACAGTGACAAGATGTCACAGTGGGAACAAATCTGGTTTCATGCAAGGATGAGAAACCCTGAAAATGAAAATGTATTCGGCGGCTGCGTTGTCATGGTGACACATTAGCTTTTGTGAGCCACAATTAATTTCTGCTGTCACATGGAGGGAACGTATCTCTGCACAACTCAACTTTCCCCAGAAATTAATGGAAAAACTACTTTATAACTGATATGATGCATGACTGAAAATAAAGGCTTTCATTTTAAAATGAGATATTAAGCAGTGGAGCAATAAAACACATCCTCAGTAATTATTACTGCTCCACTCCACCCAGCAGAGCTGTAATCATCTGTGCTTTTCAAAATAAACTGAACCAACTAGACCATTATTTTCAATATCAATCAATCTGTTATTTTTCTAAACTAACTTCTAAGCTGATAGATGAACACTTTAAGCTCTCAGCTAAAAAAAGTCATTAGATCCACTTTATCATTGATCATTTATCATTATTAATAACATAATCAATTCAGTGTTTGCATCCATCCAAAGCTTTACAATAATAATCCAAGAAAATGATTTCCCAAAAGAATTTCACAGCATCTGTTTCTGGAGCTTTCCATCATAATCACATGATTTTCTCAGCAGGAGGATAAATTATGAAACATGGATGACTGATGATACTTTAAGTGCTCCATGTTAACATCTACAGACCATGAGACAGAACAGACACTAAACTGATTCACTGATTCATTTCCTGTTGTTTTTTTTACCTCAAACAGGAAGTCTGAGTGGTGAAAGGCAGTGCTGCTAATGTCATTAAAATGCTGTATCGCTGCTTTGTGGCTTTAATAACTGCTGGAGGAAACCAGCCTCCATCACCACTGTCACCGTCATCTCCAGCTCTCTAAATGTTGCTCCTTCCTGCAGAGCTGTAGCTGTCAGCAGGTTGTCATGACGTCCAGGAGGTGATCTGGATCCTCTGTTCTGGTCTAACAGGACACCTGCTGCTACAACACACACGTCCAGTCGGCCTGATGTTCAGAATTCACTTTGCCACGTCTGCACATTGTTAGCCGCTGACAGGATGCTGAATATGTATTAAACACATGATGTAGCCTCACAGAGAACAACCAGCTCTGTGGTTTCTTGTCTGCTGCATCGAGACAAAAAAGTGCCTTGCTTTACGCTCCTGATGGAGTTTAACCTCCAACCCTGCAGCTGATTTTAGTTCCACTGTAGCAGATTAAAGTTGGGATGAAACAGTCAAAGCATTCATTTTAATGAGAAGTTAAACAAGCAGAATATAGAGCAGACAAACTAAAGTGACTCCTCATTACTTCATGTTTTGAGCTATGCAGGAAGGATATCTGTCAGTGGTTCATCCATGGTTCCCTCACTTAACCCACAGCAGCATTTCATTAGACCATTTACGTTTTGAAGTTTAACAAGCACCACTTCCTGTTTGCAGTGTACTCATGGATGTTCAGACATCTATCTGGATTATTTATAATACTTCAGCAAACTGCAGGATTTATGGACATTTGTACGGCAATATAACTACATTAATATTCACTTACTGTAGGTGTAGCGTAACATAAGTATGGAATAAGTCTCCTGGTTGCATGAATCAGCAGAAGAAAGGAGCTCTTATTACACTCTCAGTGTCATTTATTCGCCTCTTTGGGTGAACGTGCTGTAAAATGACACGTTTTGGTTTCTTCTTTATTTGAGCACAAACAAACATGATGTTTGACATGATGATGACGTGTCAGCTCAGAGCGAGCCTGGTATTTCTGTGGATCTGGTCTAATATCACAAAGTTAACTCTGGTCTGGAGGAGACGTGTCCATCGGTCACCATAGCCGCTCCACCGCTGAGCGATAAACATCAAAAAACACAGTAAACAACATTTACAAGACCCACTTTCTGCATCTTCCCTCAGGACGGTTTAATATCCCGAGCCGCCTCGTCACCTTCGAGATCAAGCTGATCAACGGCGGGTTCATTCTGATGTTGTCAAGCTAACAAATGAGAGCGGTGGAGGGAGAGCGCAGGCTTCATCCCCTTTCTGACGATATTTATAAAGGGCCAATCTCCTCCTCCTCCTGCTGGACATGAAGGTGAAAAGTGAGCTTGATAACAGATTGGACTCGCTGCTGGAATACTAACAGGCTGAGTAGATTACCATGGCTGCAGCGTCTCATTCTCATTCGCCCCTGAGCAAAGGCAATAAAAGGAGGAGGAGGAGGATGCACCGGCAGGATAAAAGGTTTGTCGGCTGAAGGCGGCTATAACTCTGAGAGCCTTGAATGGGATGTCTGCGAGATAGGCTACAAAAAAAGAAGGAAGTGGAGCTCTGCAGGAAATAAAAACCTCCAACTTTGACGCAATAAGAGCACCGAAGATGAAGGTCTTTGGACTGCAATAAACAGGAAGTCATAGTTTTATAACTGATAGTTTCAGTATAACCTTCAGACCTATTACCTTCCTCTCAAACTTTTCTATTACTGTTAAATCTCTTTCAGATGATCATTGAACAGTTAAAGTCCACTGATATCAGGTCTTCCTGCTGCTGACACTTAATTCTTTTCTTGCACTTGTAATGAAATGGTCTGGCTGTGAGCAGGACTTTAATCCAGCTCCATGCTGCAGTCGTCCCTTTAATAACAGCTCACCGTATGCTGTACAGCACGTTGCCGTTTTTAGAGATGCGCAGCAGCTTGTTGTCGGTGGTGACCTCGTGGAAGTTGGCCCCCTTCTCGTTGGCAAAGAACAAGTCAGGTTTCCAGATGGAGTCCAACATGGAGGGGTCGAGGTCCAGCGAGTCGTCGGGGTACTCGCTGTAGGCCAGCCGAGGGTCGTTCCACTGCTGCCTCAAGAAGATGTTCACTCTGTAGTCCTGTGAGGAGACACGACATGTGACAGGTGAGATGGAGATTCATCGGCATCAGAGTCAAAGTACGCTCATTAAACATAACCATGTTTTTGCTGTCATCTAAGACAGGAAAACAAAGACGTATGAGGACCACAGCTGCTGGTCTGGAGGTCCAACGTCTGTCTGAAGCAGATGAGACACGTATTGATTTGGCAGAAAAAATAATTTACAACAACCCAGCCAAAGTTCTAAAGCACAAATCCCAGAAACACCTCGAACAGAAGGATGGAAGATGTATCCAGGGGGGATGAAGAGGAAAAAAAGACTGATCGAAGGTCACTGCTTCATACCAGGAGTGGATGGACAGATAGCAGCAGATGTACAGTGATGGACAGGATATTACGCTTGGATGAGCACGTGGTTAGGAGTGGTTTCCTCCTTTATATGAATGGAAGAGATTTTACTGATTGTTGTGGCCTGCAGCCATATCTGACATCAGTGAGTCAGAGAGGAGGCAGCTTCTCATCCTCCACATTTTTCCTCTCTGCTCTCATTCCTGTCCATGCTCCTGGAGGCTCGTCTCCGCCGGGTTTTGATTGATAAATCACTTTTTAAAGCATTACTTTTTATTACAGCTAAACCACAGCAGATATAGAGGGAAGCAGAGAGGAGCAGAAGAGTTGAAGGAGGTCGTTGAGCTGCTGCTCCTTCTGGAGGCTTCAGAGATGGAGATGGACAGATAGAGGGACAGATGGACATCACTGAGCCTTCATCAAAGTGGCCTTCACTCTAAGAAAATCTTTGGGTACAAGAGTTTAGTGTCATTAGTTACTCTTAACATTTCTGATCTGCCTCCACAGAACAAGACATTAAATCCTCACCTTATTTTTATTTTATTCAACCTTTATTGAAGCTGTTATATCCAGTAACAGACCTGAATAAATGAAATGATCCACATCATGCTTTGCTGCACATCATTCTGTCACTACTGAATAAAGGTTGAGTCTTGGTTTTCTGCTGGAGGTTAAATGCTGAAGGAGATGAACCTCCTCCTACTGCAAAGACCGACAGGTGGGACAATATTTAGCAAATTATGGTCCAGAAAAATGACTTTTTCATGGTGAAGTGGAGCTGTTTTCTACGTATATGGACTCAGCAGATAATGCATACCATTTAAATATAACTGATGTACTGCAGTGTGTTTATCCTCATCCTGTGGGTCCCTCAGAGCGTCTTCTTTGTCCTCCATTCGCTGCCTCACAGTCAGAGATGGAGTGTCTGGATTCAGCGAGGGGCGGCATTTAGCTCGCCCCTCCGTCCTCCTAATGGTCAATTATTCTCAGAATATGGAGCTCAGCTCTTCGGCCAGGCTGCATCATTAAACTGCGTGGCGTCGCAGAAAAGAGGCTGGTCCATGCCAGCAGGCCCAGCGGGTGGCATTTAAAGGAGCAATCAGAGAAAGAGTCACATGACCATCAGCCTCAGCGAGACGCCGTCGCCGTTTATCACTGTTTATTAAACGAAATATCTCACATGAAACAAATGAGCGTGACCTTTGGAGAAGGAGTCGCCTTCTCTGCTGCTGCAGAATAGGGGGATGAAGGAGGAGAGGAGGATCGTCAGTCAGAAACCCTGGGGTTTGACGTGGAGAGGAAGCGGCCTTTACCGGCGTCACCTCATGGTGCACCAAACATGACACGGCATTTTAAGCTCTTCACGAGTCATTTCATCCTGAAGCACAGTCAGTTAAGCTAGGTTTCCATCAGGGCTGAGCTTAAACTGAGTACATGAACTAAGCTGCGAAAAACAAAGGTAATCATGAGTTTTCATGCTAACTGCTGTAATTATCCTTCATGTCTCTCCTCCATCCTGCAGCTCCATCAGTGCTGCTTTATTTTGACATGAACGAATGAATGTTTAAGTAGAAATCTTGCAGATGTCACTCGGCCCATAAACCCTCAGCCTCAATGGTCAGAGGCCTGTTGTGGCTGCAGATGGATGTACATTTAGTGCGGTAATAAAGTGAGAGGGAATCAAATGAGAGAAAAAGTAATCTGAGGACACACAACTTTAAACAAGACGGACTAATTCTGGGTTTATTAAAAAGAAGTGTTGTTGCCACTGAGGACGGAGGGAAAGTGCTGCAGGACGTCGGCATATGTGCAGTAAAACACGGCGCTCCTGCGTCGTCCGCAGGTTCCCACTCATGGTTTAATACCCTGACATAAGGCCATTGGACTGTTAAGTGCTACCCTGAAATTACCATCCACCACCGCCACGCTGCTATGAAACCATTAGCAGAGGAAATGCTGTACTTACACAATTCTGCACTCATTTCAGCATGTATTAAACTCAGGCAGTAAACCACGCATGAAAAGCTGCAGCCTTCCTCCTCCTCCTCCTCGCCTTCTTCCTCCACCTCCAACAACAAGAAAAAGTAGAGAAACAGCAGCAGCTCTTCTCTAATTCCTCGCCTGTCATAACATCCTGCTCAGGTAGGGAGGTTACGGAGGCTCACACATTATGGCGGCACATCTGCTCTGCTCAGACAACAGGGAAAAAAAAAAAGACGCTCTGTTCACTGTGTGGCCTCCAGATCAGCTCCAGCACCTCCAGCAGCACCGCAGCAGCAAATCAATTCACAACAGCTGTCAAAGCTGCAATATGATGCAAGAGTTTATGTAAAAATCACCAGTTTATTCAGACTAAATCACACCACACAGGTTATTGGTTACCATAAACCAAAGAGGCACGATGCTACTGCACATCAGAGAAGAAGTTAGACCAGTACTGCACTAAAACACAAGACTGCTACCAGACCAAAGTGACATGTGATCGAGAGAGTATTACATGCAGATATAATGAAGTCTCATGTGTAAATAACACATACATCCAGTAATAAAAAGATGTGGCTCAGTGATGCTGCTGTACTTAATGTTTGACTTTTAGGTAAATAAAATCACCTGGATACGAAATGGTCTATTTGTCCAACGAATGATGGTCTGTCCCATCGACAGATAAAAGAAGCATATATTTGTCATTGTAATATTTTCTTTAATAGTTGATTCGGTTTGAACTTTTCGCAGCAGGTTTTTGCAGCCTAACGGCATCATGATGAGTGTCAGGAGGAGGACGATGAGTGAAATAAACGACTTAAACGCTGCTGTTCATTTCTGATACAGTACATAAAGTACTAAACTTACTGTGCATGTACAGTTTTGAAGCAAAAAGTATGTTATTTCTTACACAGCTTTTTATTTATCTCTTTTCTATTTTATTTTCATTTTTTTATTTTTTTACATTTGATTGAGCACCATGCAGCAGCACTCCTGATTTTGTTTTATGAACTGTCATATAATGACTTGTTGAGTACCATTGATAAGTTCTTCCATCAAAATGTTTTTTTTTACAGCAGGTCGCTGATTGCACTCTCACACAGCCTGTGAGTAATGCTGGGGCTTCTGGGAGATGTAGTCAGAGCATTAGATTAGAGAGCAAAACAAACAGAATGTGGAGAAAAAGTGGTGATTTTGGTGAAAGTGTCCTCTACTCTACCTCTGATAAAACAAGAATGGAACAAGGTAAAAACAAACATTTTTTTCATGATGAAATAGAGAGTCTCTTCTTTCATTTGAGCTATTCACTGTTTTCAGAGACATAGTACAAAATATTCTGTGGGTCTAGAAATATGACTCAAAATGTACAAAAACACTGGAACAAGACCCTTTGTGTTTTATAAAAGAGCTGAATTCAAGACTTTTGATTTGATTTTTATTAACATAAATCAAGAAA